>CAUYPK010035203.1:0-53273 GCA_963574355.1 Loris lydekkerianus | reverse complement strand
TGGATTCTTTGTACAGTAGTAACTGTAACCAACTCCCTACCACACCTAGCTTTTGCAGGGACAGTTCCAGAGATAAATGGAGAGAGGCTGGTACCATTTTGCAGTGTATTAATTGAGACCACTTATACTTTCCTGGCCATGGAATTAATTATTGACATTAATGTAATAATGATTGAGGTTGATTTTGATGTGAAAGATGACAGCCTTCTACAAATGATGTCATCTATTATGTACCTACTCCTTGCTCAAAATACTTGTTTGTATACTCAGTAAGTATCCCTTCTAAGAGAGAGAACTAATGAGGGAAATGAGATCACAGGGAACCCTTGATTTCAATGGTCACAAACTGACCCAGTATTTAGATGCAGTCTATAGGAGTGTTTTGTATGTCCTATCCAATGTGTTTAGTTTATATGAAATAATAACAAACATTTATAAATGTGGGGATTTACAAAAAAAAAAAATCCATATTTCTGCTTCCTCTTTCAAAAAAATCTAAGGAGCAAGCCAGGCTGGCCTCAAAATTTGCATGGCAACATTAGGCAGAAGTTGGGGGAATGGCTGTCCTCTTAAGATACGGCATACACACCTAGTTTATTATAATCACCACTACCATCTCCCCCATTGTCTACATGCCTTGCATAATAAATAGAATTTGGGGCACAAAGCTTTGGAAATGTAGTACATATTACACCAATGTCTCAGACTTAAGGAATTTTCATTAGAAATATGCTTCTTTGACTTGATTGCCTAGGTTGATGTGTGTCATTGATAGTGCTCAGCCAGTACATTGCAGATGACAATGAATAATACATAAAGTAATCTAAAATAGTCTATCCACTTCCTGTTGTACTCTTAGCAATACTCACCTAGTCCAACCTCAATCCTTTAGAGGTCTTTCCCCTGCCCTAGAAAGATCTTCCCTCAGGTAATTTCTACACCAGCACCAGCACAGTAGAGTAAGGCTGGAGGAATGAAAATGGAGCTAAAACATGGAAAGAAGTTAAGCCCGAGGAATAAATTTGAATCTAAGAGAACGACCTCAGTAAAGACGGAAAGTGATTCATAGTTAGTAAGAAAACTTATCTTCTTGCGGAATGAGTTATCTCTCAAAGCAATCTTAAAAACTTTATGCCAAAAAATGTTTGTGTAAATGCAGGCTCATTTGAATAGGTGCATTATCTAGCAAATGAACTGTTCAAAAGTTCAACGTTAAGTTGAATGAAAAAACAATTGTTAAAATGTCTGTCTCACTATTTCACATTAACTTATCATATTTACTCTTTGAAAATTCCAGAGCTTAGCTGATAAAAGCTTGCTGTTATTAATTTTTAGCCATTATTCTTGAATACATGCTCCCCAGATTGATGAAAGGCTTTGGTTAATTTCTAGAGTTCAGAAAATGTTTATTCTGACAATTATTCCAGTGTTGTCATTATTTTTATAGAGGAGTGATTTTTCAGAGGTCCTTACTTTGTCATGGTCACTGCTGTTCCCCAAGTGACACTGGCACTGTCCCATTAGAATGCAGAGTCTATCTCTCCACCTACTTTGAATCTGGACAGACTCTGTGACTGCTTTAACCAATACAGTCAGTGGAAGTAATGTTATTCCAGTTCCACTTGTAGACATTAACTGGCCTAGCAGCTCCTACTGTCTGCCTCTTGGAAGCCGACAACTATGTAAGAAATGCAACTACCCTGAAACTACCCATGCTATGAGAATCTAAAACTATGTGGAGAGAATAATAGAATAATAGAACATGTAGAGAGCGAGAAGTCAAAGAGCGCTAAAGTATTAAACATATTCCTTCATTTTACTCCAATCCCTGCATTTCCTGTGTTACACTATCATCATTCCCCCTACCGACAGCAATACCAGTCAATAATAATTTGATTTTCATCTTCTTCAAAGACGAGATCAAAAAGGCAACATGAGTGTATGTCTAGTTGATGATCTGATGTGTCTTATACCATCCTGTGGTATACCAAATGATTCTCTGGATCCTCTTGAGTAAATTCGGAGAGAAGTGGGACTGGAACCAATGCTATTGTGAAAGGCAGGAGTTGACAAACATTTTTCTGTCACTAGACAATAAAATATTTTAGGCTTTGTAGGGCTTTATGGTCTTTGTGGCAGTCACTCAAATCAGTCAGTATAAAGCAAGGGTAGCCATAGACAATCTATAACTGAATGGGTATGACTATGTTTCAATATAAATACATGGAGATGAAATTTTGACTCACAAAAGGTAGTTTACTGACCCCTGGTGTAAGAGAATGTGTTAGTCGAGAAACTACACTGAGTGAGTGAATGAGAAATCTTCTATGGGTAGGAGAACTAGTCAGGTTGACTGTGTGAACATGAGGTGTTCATTTTGTAATCCTTTTCTTAATAGTAGCCACTTAAATCAAATAAGCATCAGGTCCCACAAAACTGGAACTCCCCCTGTGCATAGGCAGTGGACAAGTAGATTCAGACGTGAAAGTGTCACAAAATCAGGGGATGATTCTTATGTCATGTTATATATGTAATGTTTTCACTTCCTCTTTGCAATGCATGTAAAAATCGTTAAGTAATAAAATCAAATTTTCTTTTCTAAAATCAGTTCACAAAAAGTCTGAGCCAGACCTATACAATTTCACAATTTCCATGGCTCCTTCTTTGAAACTATTTCTAAAAGTATTTGAAGTGGTTCTAGGGATTAGCCTTATCTTCAGACTGTTCTTCACTTCCAAGAAAAGTTAGGGTAGCTTGATTGATGCTGGAGAATGGACTCCAGGGGAATCACAAGGTGAAACAAAAGGAGAGCTTGTGAATTCTGCCAATTTTGTAAAATTACATATAACCATCTCCTCCATACACATACAAAGAGGTATTTTATCAGACTTTGTTTAACTGTTTTGGTCTCTGATAGGACCCTTTTCAAAATTTTAGTTCTTAAAATTATCCTGATGTTGGGTCATCTTACATCAAACTATTCCTCCAACCGGTTCTCCAAAACTAGGATGCAAAGTGGGGAACACGATTGTGAATTTGTTGAAGAGTATCCCAAATGCATGGAAATGTTCCTTGAATATTTGAGGAATGAAATGGTATAGTTTTCTTTTAGGTTGATTTAAAAAATACTTCTGAAGCCTCATAGTATCTAAATACATCCATCAGAAGGAGTCCATAAAAATTTGCATATTTATGTGAAAAAGCAGTTTTAGAGCCTTTGTTCAGAAATATAACATGCTCAAGCATGCCATTTTTATAGGTAAAAAAAGATTCAAATAAGGCTTTCTGAAAGTCACAGTGGTTACCAGAGGATGGGAACCGTATGTGTGTGTCTCTCCAAAGAGAGACTGTTTTGCTGTTTCTGAATTCTCCATAAGAGAGAGAACATTTTTAGATTTTTAGAAAGACAAGCCTCCATAAGTAGATCTGTCTCTGTAAGTCATATCAGATACTGGCACCTACTGGTGAAAATGTGACAGAGCGGTTATTACACAGAAACCACTGAGTGGGAGAAAAAGGAAACAAAGAATGGAATTTAAAAATATGAAATCTGGGCTATTCTTGACAGGAAGAAATTCTCAGACTTGAGAGAGATTGATAAGGTTTGGGAGTAAAGAGAGATTCTGGATATAGGCAACACACAGGAAAAGTTTTAAAAAGTAAAAATAACTAAGAGATGATCATTACTAATAGACATAAATGAGGCAGTTGTTAAACCTCAGTATCTAATACATCATTGACTATCAAATCATTTTCCAAAGTATGTCTATGTTATTTTAAAAGCCAGTGTAAAAAACCCTTAATTTTCTTTGATTACAATTTGACTTAATTCCTACAATCATTTATCTAACAAAGATTTATCAAGCACTCATGGTAAACACTACTCTGGGCTTCAGGAATACAGCAATGGACTAAATGACAAGGCTCCTGCTCTTGTAAAACATGCATTCTATTGAGGGAGTATAATAGCCAACAAAGAAGTAAATGCTAACTAGAATATGTAAGGAACTCAAATAACTCAATAGTAAAGAACCCCCAAGTAATCCAATTTAAAAGTGGGCAAAGGGTCTGAACAGACTTTTCTCAAAAGAAGACATACAAATGACCAACAGGTATATGAAAAAATGCACTAATCATCAACAATAAACATCACTAATCATCAACAAAATGCAAATCAAAACACAATGAGCTATCATTCCCAGTTTGAATAACTTTTATCAAAAAGACAAAAAGTTGAAAACGCTGACAAGGTTGCAGTCAAAAGGAAATGTGTGTACACTGCTGGTGAAATGTAAAGCAGTTCAGCCTCTATAGAAAATGTTATAGAGGTTCCTAAAAAAATGGGAAGGGGAGAGGGATTGGAAGGGAGGGGTGTTGTTTGATAGAAGGAGGGTTAATGGTGGGATCACACCTATGGAGCATATTGCAAGGGTACAAGTCAAATCTATCAAGTATTGAACCCAAATGTCTTAACACTGTGATTAAGTAAATGAGGTGAAAGCTATGTTAATGAGTGGGATGTAAGCACTCCAATTTGTACAAATAATTAACACATTGAATCCCACAAAGGCATAAATGTATTCATGATCTATGTATATATGACTTAATAAAAAAATGCCCCCCCCAAAAAATGGGAAGGCAGGAGGTGGTTTGGGGTCACAGTGTGTGACACACCTTTTGGCGGTCGGACACAATTATAAGAGGGACTTTACCTAACAAATGCAATCAATGCAGCCTGGTCCTTTGTATTCTCAATGAATCCCCAACAATAAAAAAAATTAAAATAGAACTACCATATGATCCAGCAATGCCACTGCTGGATATATATCCAAAAGAAATGACACTAATATATTGAAGAGATATCTGCCTTCCCATGTTTATTGCAGGATTGTTCACAATAGCTAAGATTTGGAATTGACCAATTGTCTATCAGCAGACAAATTGATTAAAAAAAAATGTGATATATACACAGTGGAATATTACTCAGACATAAAAAAGAATGAAATCCTACCATTTGTAGCAATATGGGTAGAACTGTAAGTTATTATTTGAAGTAAAATAAGCCAGGCACAGAAAGACAAATACTACATGTTCTCATTCAAATATGAGAGCTAAAACAGTGATTTCACAGCAGTTGAAAGTAGCACAGTGGTTACCAGAGGATGGGAAACGTACTTGTGTGTTGAGGGGGGTGAAAAGAGGTTGGCTAATGGGTAAAAAAAGTTGTTAGATATAAGCTCCAGTATTTGATAGCACAATAGGGAAATTACTAGTTAATAATAATTTATTGTACATTTCAAAATAGCTAAAAGAGAAGATTTGTAATGTTTCCAAGATAAAGAAAGGTAAAACCTCTATAATTTGACCACTCAAGGTGCTGTAAAAAACTGATCAACATATGGAGGTGGTCAACGTAAGAAATTGTACTGATATATACTTGTGCTGTGTGTCCAGTCTATGAAAATTAGGTCAACTTACGGAGGTGGTCAATATAGAGAGATGGTCAATATGGAGGTTCTACTGTATTAGAAGTGATAGATATCCCAATTACTTGGATTTTATTATCACACATTGTATACAGGTATCAAAATACCACATGTAACTCGAAAATATGTACAACTAATATATATCAATAAGAATACAGGAAAATTAAAAATATATAATATTTCAGGCCAGATGCAGTGGCTCATGCCAATAATATTAGCACTTTAGGAAGCTAAGACTAGAGGATCACTTGAAGTTAGGAGTTCAAAACCAGCCTGAGCAAAGCAAGATTCTTTCACTACTAAAAAGTAGCCAGGTCTGGTGGTGGGCACCTATAATCACAACTATTCAGGAGGCTGTGGCAGAGGACTGCTTGAACCCAGGAGTTAAAGGTTGCTGCAAGCTAGGCTAATGCCATGGCACTCTAGCTGGGTGAATAAATGAAACTGTGTCTCAAAAAATAAATATACACATACATATGTATTTATGTATTTCTGATGATACGTGGTAGGAAAAACATTTTGTAGAAAAGAAGCTGGGGTACTATGTTACCATTTTATACAGAGTTAATAGGGAAGGCCTTAGGATAAAAGACAAGTTAAAAGAAATGATAAGTTTCAATTAATTCACAAAATTTTATACTATCAGATTAGATGTGACTTCTTACTTCTTCCATGGACTACCCAATAAGTATTCATATAGTAGGTCATTTATATCTATTTTGGTCAGTTTATGGAGCAATGGAAGAAGAGAAAACACCTTTTAGGTACCTACTATGTGCCAGGCACTTTACATACTATATGTATAATCTCATTTACTCCTCCCTATCAATCTCCAATGTAGTATTAAGCTTATTGTATAAATAGGGACACTGAAGTTCAGTGAACATAAGTGAACAACTCAAGGTCATACAGTTGTTAAGTGTCAGAGGCAGGATTTAAGCCTACATTTCCTGAGATCTAAAGATGTGCAGCTAAATTTGGATGTCCTAGATAGCTACTAGAGAGTGTCAATCAGAGGGATTATACTGTCTTGCATATCAAGTGACATAAATGCATTTTTATCTGGACCTGTCTTAGGGCAATGGAGCTTTCTGTCTTGTATTTATTTGTATTTACATCGATTCTCCCTGAAAGATTATGTAAGCTTTCTGAGAGTGGTATCTACGTCTGAATCATCTTTGGCATCTGATAGAGTGCATGACCCTTACCAGGAACCCATTAAATGCTGCCTAAATACATGACTAGATAGAATAAACTCAGAAGCTTAGAATTAAGTCACTAATATTAAGTCTTTCCTCAGACAACACGGATGTTTTTCAAACAGCATGCTAGAGAAAATCCTTATGGTAACTAAGAATGTCACCTGCTTCTACAAGGGTAATTAATAAAGAATTAAATCAGAAGCACTTAAATAAAATTAGACATAGGATTTGCAATGAAATTCATAGCATTAACTAGCAGTATTAAGAGTTTTTTTGAAGTGAGGTCTAGATTGATGGTGGCAGCAGAGGTATTTTTCTAACACAGGAGCCTTATCTACTACTAGGCACATCTGTTCTACAAAAGCTTTCGAGTTAAACTGTGGGTGTTGTGAAGAAGATGCAGAGTGTTTTACTTTATGTTGAATCTACCTTTCTTCAAGATTCTATAATCTTATTCACCCTTTGTAAACCATTGGACTAGGAAATAAAAAAAAAAAAATGCAGTTTGAACCTGTACCAATTCTTACTCTTTAAAGTATGAACCCCAAAATTATCTCTTTCATTTTTGGCAACAACACTTGGGGAGTCCTTGTAGCCAAACAAGTGAGAGATTACTACACACTCAAGTCTCAACTCGTGGGGATCCCATGAATAGATTCTGTAAAATAATATAGAACGGTATCTTTGTTATGCCCGAGATCCATTTGGCAAAGCTTACAATGATTGCAAAGAGCTTTTGCCTCATCTGGCATAAAGAAAAGAAATAATTGAGAATATGAAAAGAATGACTCTTACAGAAAGAGGATAGGTAGACCATTGCAACATGGCTGCAGGCCAAGAGGTAAAGAGAATTAAGACACTGGGCCTCCCTCTCTGAAGACCAAGGGACTAAAAGCACAATATGGTTTTAAGAAAGAGGCACTTTTCCACAGTTTGGGAATGGAATGGATCAGAGACAGGCGATAGTAGCATGGAGAGTCAGTGACTCAGAAGCAGAGATGACTGAAAGAAAAGCTGTTATAGATGATCAACTAAGCGAGGGGACAAGAGAGAACTGGGATAAATTTGTGACACATGTAAAATCACCATGGGCTCCTCAAGCTTACTGGGGGAGGAAATTGACTCTCAGCATTCCCAAATAACCATGTTCCTGGCTCATTAAGAGGTAATGCAGCCCTACCACCACTCTCTGAGGGCTGAAGAACTACTGAACTACATTATATAGGTAATAAAGGCACTGCCAAAAGGCACGGGTTAAAAAAAAAAAATGTGTACATGTGGAAAATGCATTCAGTAGTCTCAGGTCACAACATAAAATGAAAAGATAATTTGTATTTAAATGCTCCATAAAGTACATTCACATTTTCCCTAGACTAATATTTATTTACTTTATTACTCCAAACTCTTCCCTTTAAAATGGATCATCAACTGTGAGTTCTAATAATTTTGTTTTGTTGCCATATGGGACTCTTTCCCCTACTATTTGGACTTTATAACTGCAGAAAATGAGAGAATATTTGCCTTAAGGTCCTCCACCTAACATCATTTCAAGAGAGGGTAAATGTCCTTGATGTTCGTCTCCTCTTTGATAACTCCATGCTGAAACTCTCATGGGAAATACTTCCAAAAGAGAAAGATCATGCCAACATTTTTATACACCCAGTACTTCTGAACAATTTTGGGAATTTGATTTTTGGTGATTTTTGAGATAGTGATGAGGTGGTGTGGAAGGGGAGAGGTTTGGCTAATGTATTTCAAAGAGCATGTCTCAGCTATAAAACTAAAAAGCCAAAGAGGGATTGTTGTTCCTCCAATGAATAAGAAATGAATAGCAACAGGAAACAAGCAACAGTCATAAAATAATAAATGAAATCCTAAATTGGTAGCATTTCATTGTCAGAGTGACTCACTGCTTTTGCTTCCAACTCATCCTTCCATTAACAAAGGGAACAAAGTCACCCTCCTTGGGTATCCTTTTTTTTTTTTTTTTTTGCAGTTTTTGGCCAGGGCTGGGTTTGAACTCACCACCTTCAGCATATGGGCCCAATGCCTTACTCCTTTGAGCCACAGGCACGGCCCTGGGCATCCATTTTTTTTTTCACTATCACTGTTTACTCTCATATTTGTAGACATGTTCATTTAATTGAATGAGATTGAAGCAAGAAGTTTCTAATTGATGTAAAATCTAGTTACATTGTGCTTTGTTGAAGGTAATGCTTCTGGGAGAACTGGTAAGCCACATGTAGAAAAAAAAAAAAACTGGACTTACACCTCTCATCACTTAAAAAAATTGACTCTCACTGGATAAAAAATTTAAACTTAAGACATGAAATGATAAAAATTCTAGAAGAAAGTGTGGGGAAAATGCATAACACTATTGGCCTGGCAAAAGATTTTACAAAGAAAACACCTTTGGCAATTGCAGCAACACCAAAAATAAATAAATGGGACTTGATCAAGCTTTTAAAAAGCCTTTGCACAGCTAAGGATACAACTAAAGCAAACAGACAATCTTCAGAATGGGAGAAGATTTTTGCTAACTAGGAATCTGACAAAGGGTTGATAAGTAGAATCTACAGAGAACTTAAAGTAATCAATAAGAAAAGAGTAAATAATCCCTTTTACAAGTGGGCAAGGGACATGAACAGAACCTTCTCTGAAGAAGATGAGTGCTCAATAAACACATGGAAAAATACTTATCATCCCTAGTCATCAGAGAAAAGCAAATCAAAACCACTCTGAGATATTACCTAACTCCATTGAGACTAGTCCACAGCACAAAGTCCCACATCTGTAGATGCTGGCATGGATGTGGAGAGAAGGGAACACTTTTCCATTACTGGTAGGACTGCAAACTAGTACAACCTCTATGGAAAAAAGTATGGAGAATCCTCATAGAGCTAAAAGTAGACCTTCCATTTGATCCTGCAGTTCCATTACTAGGTATCTACTCAGAAGAAAAAAACATTCATTTTACCATAAAGACATTTGCACTAGAAAGTTCATTACAGCTCACTTCCCAATTGCTAAGGTGTGCAATCAACCAAAGTACCCATCCACCCATGAATGGATTAATAAACTGTGGTACATGGATATAAAAGAATATTATTCAGCCATAAAAAGATGGAGGCTTCACATCTTTTGTATTTATCTGGATGGAGTTGAAGAACTTTCCTCTTAGGAAAGTATCATAAGAATGGAAAAGCGATTATTTAATGTACTCAATACTGATATGAGACCAATAGATAAACAACTACACACCCACAGAAGAGAAAAAAACACTATTAAATTCAGGAGGGAGGGGAGAGAAGGAAAAGGGGAGGAGGAGGGGGAAGAAGGAGGGAGATTAGTATGCTCTTACCTAATGGGCATGGACAGGTATACAGCACAACCCCCTGGGTGAAGGGCTCAATTACAACTTGAACTCTGTCTAACAAATGCAAAAAAATAAAAAATAAAGGGTGGCACCTGTGGCTCAAGGAGTAGGGTGCCGGCCCCATATACTGGGGGTGGTGGGTTCAAGCCCCGCCTTTGAAAAAAAAAAAAGGTAACCTAATCACCTGTACCCTCATACTAATGTTAAATTTAAAAAAGAAAGAAATAATAGCTAAGATTTATTTAGCAATTATTAAGTGTAAGGTAAGAGAGGTAATGTAACATATCCCTATTATAACTAAAAAGTGGCAATAGCAGAATTCCAACCACTGCACTTTACATAGTGTTCATTCTCATGCTGGCTGTGCATTTACTTATAGACCAGATTTGATTTTAGTGACATAGGTGGTCCTGTATTTCATGGCCTTTGGAGAGTGTCATACTTAATTCCCATCCATTTAGTTCTTATACTCGGAGGATGTCCTGAGACTCTTGGTAGCACAATGAAAATATCAGAAAAAATTCCTGAATCTACAATCCCCTTCATTTGCTTAAACTTTCTTACCTAGGAAACTCTGCCATTTGCAGGATCATCTAACAGACACCACCTAGGAATCAGGAAAAAGGCAATGTCGAGCAGAGATTAACAGCACAGCCTTAGAGCCAGAATGTCTTGGTGTGAACCGTAGCTCCTCCACTTAATAAATCATGACATTAGGTTACCTATCTGTGAAGATTGCTTTTCCGTAGCCTAAGTCTTGATTCTAGTCTGGCACCCTGCCAAACAGAAGTTTCAAACATTGTCACAAAATATTTTTAGTAACAGAAGAAAAACTACTTCAGAAAACAACAACAGAGTGGCTTATTATTACCTATTTAGATTTTCCGTCAATTCACAAGGTTACTAAGTCCAATGATGGAATATACAAAGCTACACGGGCCAAGTAGCATCTTTGCAATATGGAATATCTTTTGATCTTCCAAGTAAATGTTCTGGTCATGTTACCACTGTTGAGAATGTTCATAGACCATATGCTCCTCTGAAGCATACATACACACACACACACACACACACACACACACACACACACATATATTTCAATGGATTTGCTTCTACTTTTACTTTGTACCCAATCAAGGATCTAGATACTATATATAAATCTTAACCTTGCACCTAGATGAATTAAAAAATCATCTCTTAAAACAGTACACAAATGTAATCTTTTTCAGTGTTTTTAGTGTCAGCAACAGCATGGTTTTGCCTATTGAATTAAAACATGAAAAGGTCACCAAAATGTTTCAGCAAATATTTAGCTGGAACCAGGTCTTCAGAGGGAGAAAAAGAGAACAAATAAAAGTTCCTTGTGGCCAACTCACAACTGGCACTTTACAAATAAATACACCTACAAGTAAGCTTTTTCACATAATGGAAATGATTTCTAACAGTTAATGCTGTTTCCTACCTAGACCAGCCACCACAGAGGGCCAGTCTATCTAGTTGTATGAGTGGGGTTGGAGATCAAGGATGAGCTTAGAAAGATCAGCCCAATATTGTCACCTTTTAGTATTTAGGATACTGAAGTTGACGGAATTGGCATATGAATATAGATGATGGGCAGAAACAGGGATATGTTTCTTCCTTCATATCCTCCTCACATAAGAGCAAGTAATTTACTTCTCTAAATTTCTTTGCTATAGACTTTCACTCATTTATACAGAAAGGTAAATGAGGCTAAACTCCTTATTTACAGTGCCCACTGTTATTAAAATAATGTTTTGCTTCACCTGGAATTCTTCACATGCTACTCACTCTGCCAGATGCCAAGCAAGGAAAAGGCAGGGACTATCCCTAGTTTTCAATATCAGAATCAAACTAGTTTTCTGGAGCTAAAACTTCCATGTCAAGTCTGGTATAGAGCAGTCAGAGGGTCTAGGCCGCCTCCTCCCAGGATTCCATGTTTTGGGATATAGCCCACACTTAAGCGATCAGGGAGACGAATTCTTTTCTCTCTGTTTCCATGGCATATAATGGAGAATGACTTGCTCACACTTTCTCCAAACCCCATCTAGCAGGTTTTTCTGCAATGCAGAAGCTACAAAGCTAAGAATCCACATTTTTCATACTTCCTTACCACTATGGTTCCAAGAGTGATTTAAATTCTACTAGTCAGATGCATCCACAAGATGCATGATAGGAGGAAGTGGACTGTGTGAGGGATATTGGTGATGCTTTTGCAAGCAATGAGTTGGAGGCAATGGATAACACTAGTGAAGGTTCTAATATCTGTTTTCAAGCTTAACAGGGGCTGAGCACTATGAAGCAGCAGGAATGAAGTTTCTGCTAGAAAGATCCTGTGGCAAGGTTGGTGGTACTCCTGGTTGAGTAGCATTCAAACCAGGTTCTCTGACACTCCCAAGGATTCCAGAAACTTATGACACTAGTTGTTCATTGCTACAATGCATAACAATGAATTCTACACTTTCTGCAACACATAAAAGTAAGTTTTTATTCAGCTCATGGATCTACAAGGTTTAGGTGGTATGGGCTTGTCTGATATGGGCTGAGCCCATTTGTGTATCTGTGGGCAGCTGCAACTCACCTCACCCACATGTCTGAGGGTCAACTGGTTGTCAGACAATCTAATTTAAGACAGCTTAGGCTGGGACAACTGTCATGACTGCACCACAGGTCTCTCATCCTCGAGCAGGCTAGCCTTGTTACATTCTCTTAGAGATGACAGAGGAAAAGATGAAGAGTAGAAATATGCAATTGTTTTATCAAGCATCTACATGATTTATATCTGCTAACATTTCATTGACCAAAGCAAGTCATATGGTTAACCTCATAATCAAGGGACATATAAATAATCTCCTTTAGTTAGAAAACTACAAAGTCACATGTCCAAAGGGCATGGTTAGGGTTGGGGATAATTGAAGCCATGAACATCAAACCACCTAACACCTTCAAATAAATCCTTCTGCTTATACTTGGCAGAGGGGATTCAGTGTTTTAAACTAAGAAATTTAAGTGATAAACCCATATTGCTTGATAATCAGTGGTTGAAACTCAGAGATATGGGAAAACTCCACTAGAAGAAAATCTTGGAAAAATTGTTTGCCAATCAAATGTAGTGACTGAGTTACAAATTCTAGGATTGACCTAATTATCTTTGGTTTTCTCTTGTTGTCCCCTTCCTGTCTTTCTCTTCGTTCCTCCTCTGTCCCTTTCTTGGCCCTTTCCCTGGGAGTCTGAAGAAGCAGAGAATGGTAGATATATACTAATATATGCATTAAAAATTGGGGGAAAATATCAGTAAACAGTTAACAGGAATTAACTTCTGAAGGATACAAAAGCATAGGTGGGAAGTAATCCAATTTTCACTGCATGCTCTTTTATGATCAAATTTTTTAGCATGTCATCGAATTATTCTTTTGGTGAAAAATTAGACAAAAATTAAATCAAATAATGAAAAGATAGATAAATAGACCAATAATGAAACAAATTCTATGTGTACTCATTAGTTTTACTCTTTTCTGTGCTTAGGAACTACAGGGCGAACCATAATTTATTACAGAAATTCATGACACTAGCCATAAATAATATTGTGCTTATTGATCAAAAGTGTATTGCCATGAATCCATTCTAATATAAATGAATGAATGAATGAATAATAAGGGAGAGAATAAGCAAATCTATAGTGTAGAAGAATTCCAAATAATTTATATAGATACTTCACCTTCAAGGAGATGGAACATAATTCCTCACTCCTTAAGTTTGGTTAATGCTTAGTAGTTTGGCACATGGAAAGGGAGGAAGAAAAGTGACTTTACAGTGGAGAAATCTGACAATCAATACTGGAGCCAGGTGACCAAGGTCAACATCAATAGTACTCAGTCATGTTCACAGTGTGCATTCTTGAAATAATATGATGAGAATGGCACTTCACCTCTGTGGTCTTCCTCCCCAAAACACATAATCCAGTCTAATTGTGTAAAAATACCATAAAAATGGTAATTGAGGGATATTCTGCAAAATACCTGACTTCTCAAAACTGTCAAGATCCTTTGGGTATATATCCAGCAATGGGACTGCTGGATCAAATGGTGAGTCTACTTTAAGTTCTTTGAGATACATTCTATATGATTTTCTATATCATAATAACAAGAAAATTCTGGAAATTGTTATAACCACAGGGGCCTCAGGAGACCACAACTAAATGTAATGGGGACTCTGGCATGAGATCCTGGAACATAAAAAGAATGTTAGGTAAAAATTAAGGAAATATGAATAAAACATAGACTTTCATTAATGATCATGTATCAGTATTACTTTGTTAACTATAGCAAATGTTCCATAGCAGTGTGAGATGTAAATAATGGAGTAAATAGAGGATAGATGTATACAACTCTCTGTACTATCTTCACAATTTTTCTGTAAACAAAAACTGTTCTAAAATAGCTTATTAAAGATCCATTACCAATTCTAGAAAAATAATTAAAATAATAAATCAACCAATAAATCAGTCCCTCAGTAGCTATTGTGGAGGATACAAATGCCACTATCTAAACCCCTAATCAGGTTCACAAAAACAGAAATTTCAAAATGGGGCCTGGTGTTTGTATACCTCAGAGAATAGCAACTATATCATCTACAGCTCAGTAATGAGCCCACTTGAAAGGGGCTATAAGATGAATAAAGAACTATACCTGATCTGCATAATAAGTTTGCAGTACTAGCTTTACTTATACTTGAGCAGTCTTTTAATTTATGGAACAGTCAGGAAAATGCTTCTTTTTCCTTTGGTTTTAAGATTGTGCTATCTTTGAAAATAAGAGATTTGAGTGGTGTGTTAGAAGGGGTGCCTGGCTTCTGCTTGCTACAACTCACCTCAGTGGAAAGGTTTTGAAGGTAATGAGACTTAGAGAGCCAAAGCCCACCCTACACTGCTGTCTGGGAGCTGCTATAAAAGGTATTTGAAAGTGGATGACTCTTAGTGGGGAAAATACAGTAAAGAAGGAAGACTGATGAATCTATGAATAAGACCAATTCCTCTGAGAAAAAGGCAGGATTTCCTAACAGAAGTACAGAAACTCCATCCAGATAAACATAAAAGATGTAATTTTTACCTGGAAGGAGTTGAAATACATTCTTCTTAGTAAAGTATCTCAAGAATGGAAAAATAAATACCCTATGTACTCAATACTCACATAAAACCAATACATAAACAATTGCATGTTCATATGAGCACAAATATAGTCTAGTAAGGGGGCAGGGGGAGGAGGAAGAGGGGATAGGGGAGGATGATTGGCAGAGGAGGGGAGGGCATTTGGTATCTCACCTAATGTGTACAAGGTATACAGGGTGTACAGCATGCTCCCTGGGTGAGGGGTTCTTTTACAACTGGAACTTTACCTTGGAAGTGAGAACAATGTAATCTAAAAACTTGTGCATTCATTTTAATTTGAAATAAAAAATAAAATAAAAAAAGAAGCACAGAAACTTGTCTGCAGAAAGTTGAAAAATAAGGTCCTCTCCACAGGAAGATGTGTGCGGTAAGAATGGTTACTGGGATAACTCTCATAACCTCATAAAGAGTCAGAGTTGCGTGTTTTTCTTGCAGATCATAATCTTTGTTATTTTTGTAATATTTGTTATTCACTTTAAAATGATTTCTGTTATCTGCTGGAGTTTGCTTAGATGAAGCCCCCCCCCTTTTTTTTTTATTAAATCATAGCTGTGTACAATGATATGATCATGGGGCATCATACACTAGTTTCACAGACTGGTTGACACATTACATCACACTGGTTAACATAGCCTTCCTGGCAATTGTGTTAAGACATTTACATTCCACATTTACTAAGTTTCACATATAACATTGTAAGATGCACCACAAGTATATTCTCACATATCCCCCTCCTTCCTCCCCCCTCCCTCCCCCCCTTTCCCCCTTCCCCCTATTCCTAGGTTGCAAATGGGTTACAGCATTCATGTGAAAGCCCTAAATTAGTTTCATAGTAGGGGTGAGTACATTGGATACTTTTTCTTCCATTCTTGGGATACTTTACTAAGAAGAATATGTTCTACTTTTAAAAATCTGTAAACTGAGAGGTCGTGTTTAAAAGGAGATCCCCTTTAAATTCTAATTTCACAAACCAGCTGTTGCTGTGGGTCACTGACATTGGTTTCTCCTCAGTGCAGTCGCGCTGTCTTGCGAGATGTTTCCTAAGACATACACAATTGTACAAGTTTATTTACTCACAGAGAGAGAACATTTCAAGCTGATAGCTTTAATTATTTTGGCTGATTCCCATGATCACATTCATGGAAGGGCCAAAAGAGGCTATTTGGTTCATCACTCCCAGTCATAACTTACACATAGCTCTGAGGCATGCTTGGGTCAGAAAAGTACTTTGTTCTCTTTCAAAAATTGCTAATAAAAGAAGCCATGTTGTTGTAAAAGTCATTTGCCACCTGGAAGAAAGACTCAGACCCCACTTCAGGTATAAATCAGATGGTGATTTATTACACCTGCGAAGGCGGGTCGCCACCCAAAGGCCTTTTATACCTTTTTTGTTGCCATGCAAGCAAGCAAAAACAAAAGCAGAACGTGGCAGTGAGTTAGCCCAGGGGTGGGGTTACAGAATTGGCTCAGGGAGGCTACAGCATGCTGGTTGGCACAAGGACAGGGTTACAGCGAGTCGGGGGTTACATTGTGGCGTGGCAGCTGGTATAGGGACAAACTTGGCTTGGGAAATTTTGCTTGAGAAAGTTTTCCATCATTGTTTAGCCATTGCTAGGGGTTTGAGGTAAGTTCTACCATTGTTTTACCTGTTTCTAGGAGTTCTTGGGAACTCAGGGAACTTCCTTGTACTGAAACCTGTTCTCAGAATTAACCCAAGGAGTGGTTTGAGACATGCGGGAACTCAGGCTGAGACAGTTAGGGGCCTTTAGGGGTCCTTTTGCTGGTTTCTACAATGTAAAAAATATAGGATACAAACATTTTGAAAACAGTTAAAAACATAAAATTCTGAGGTACAAGAAGGAATTTACAGACAATTGATAATTTTCTTCATTTAACAGCATCCAACACAGGTTTGCATTGGGTAGCTGATAGTCATTTGTTGTATCACGTGTTGTTAAAACTTTCTACCACCTTCGCAGTTCATTTTCCTTGTGCTTCTCTAAGCTCCTGTCTCACTGTATCCCATTTGCCCTTTCTCATAAACTAGCTTACAGTCTCTCTTACTAAAGCTTATTCTGTTAAAAATGCAAATTTAAAACAAGGGCTGACATTTGCTGAGCACTCACTATGGATCAAGCACTTCCCTAAGTATTACCTTTTTCAATTCTTACAGTAATCCTCAGTGGTGGGTGCTGGTATCATTTCCACATTAGAGGTAAAGAAAATGAGACCCAGGGAGGTTACACGACTTTCCCCAAGTCATTTACTACTACTAAGAACTGGAATTAGAACCCAGACAACTCTAGTTTCAGAGTATGCACAGGTGATCAGCACGCTCGAGCTTAGATTTTATTCTGTCAACATCTTTAAAATGATGTTTGTTCTCTTTCTCTCTCTTACTATTTAAGAATTCCATAGAAAATCAATCTGGCACCCAGATACATGCAGAGTAACACAGTAACTTGACTAGATTTGTTTCATCTAAACAGTACACAGGCCATTATTTGAAGAGGGTAAGAAGGATTGTAGTCATTATTCCTATATAAATATATGCCTAAAAGAATTATTACTCCATCAGCAGTTCTCTCTGCCCGATGCAGAAATTACTGCTCTTCCATGCCATTAGTATTTCGTGGTGCTGTATGAAATTCCTCCACTTAAGCTAATATGCTGTCTCCCCTTTATCCATGGGGACTATGTTCCAAGACCCGAAGCAGATGCCCCAAACTGCGGACAGTTCTGAGCTCACATATACTATGGGTGAATTTCTCATTCTTACCATAGGGCTTAGCAACCTCAGCATACAACTGGTTTTCTTTTCTTAAGAACTTTTTACCTTTTCACTTAAAGGAAGCACTTTACAGTTTTTCTTTGGAATATCCAAATTGCCTTACATCTTTGGGCCATTAAAAAGTAAATTAAGAGTTATTTAAGCACAAGCACTAAGATAGCTTGATAGTCCCTTAGGTAACTCAGACAGCTACCGAGTGACTGAGGGGTGGGCAGCATGTATGGCATAAATGCACTGGACAAAAAGATGATTCAATGATTCATCTCCTGGGCAGGGCAGAGCAGGATGAGGTGAGATTTCACTATGATACTTAAAACAGCATGCAAATTAAAACTTATAAATTGTTTATTTCTGGAACTTTTCCTTTAATATTTTTGGGGGCTATATTTGACCATAGTTAACCCAAACCATGGAAAGTAAAAGTGACGATGGAGTGGGACTGCTGTACTGGGAGGAGCCCTTCTCTGATCGACACTCTCCAAGTTGATCTATTCTCAGTGAGGTTGCCTGGGAACTTAAAGATAGTGAATTTTTTTTGTAACTATATTTTTAGAAATTTAAACTTACTTATTATATTAGTCTGTTCAGGATGCTCTAATAAAATACCTTAGACTGGGTAATATGTGAACAATAGAAATATACTGCTTACATTTCTGGGGGCAGGGACGTCCAGGATGAGGGCACCAGCGGAGCTGGTGTTTGGTGGGGGCCCATCCTTCGTAGACGGCCTCTTCTGTGTGCTTTGTCATGGTGGAAGGGTCAGGGAAGCTCCTTCAGGCCTCTATTATAAGGACACTGTTCCCACTAAGGTCATCCCATTGCATTATGAGGCTCCACCCTTACCATCTAATCACCTCCCAAAGGGTCTGCCTCATAATGCAATCACTTCAGGAATTACGTTTTAAATGTGAAATTTGAGGGTGCACATACATTCAAACTATAGCACTTTATGATTGATTGCCTGGTTTCAACCCAAACAACAATCAAGAACAAGGTTGTCTCACCATGGTGTTTACTCCACTGTCTTCCCCAAAGAAGGAAGAGTTTATTATTTACATCTTTCCTCCAGGATGCCCTTTTCCTTCTTTCTCAATTAGCAAAATCAAACTCTCTTTCAAGATCCACCTTAGTTTTGTTTAACAGATATTCATTAAACGTTTATTGTTTCCAATAAAACATGAATTTTAAAAATAGTATCTTTTTCAAGGGACTTGGGAATTAATGTGTTTCATGAGCAAAAACTTCTACTAGTTCATTCTAAATTTATGAGAATCATATTATGACATATGCCCTATCTGATCGCAAATAATTTTTGCACATTTAACCATATGCCTTCTTTTAAGTAAATATCTTGTCTACGTATGTTTAATATCAAGTAGCCTTGACTCTTCAGTGGAACCGTAAGTCCCTAAAGAGTGTGAACACCTTGTAATTATACTTCTTTCATATTCCTTTGGGTATATCATTAATAATTGATGAGTGTAATAGAATTTACTTATAACATACCTCTTAAAATTTCTGGTATTTTGGATTTTTTTTCTGCACTGTATAAGGTTTTGTGGCCTTTCTAAGAAAGACGTATCTGTTTGCAATAAAACTATAAATGTTTTTAATAGATACATGCTATGGACATATATCTATTATAGACCTTCATTTCCAAGTGATTATGCTAGTAAGTAATCAATTAATTTAAAAGTATACTTTAGCATCCTTCACTTAAAAGAATAAAGTCATGTAAATGATGATAATACAAATTATAGTGGAAGTACAACTTGGTTGTTGAGAAAGACCTTCAGACAAATATTTTAACTTCCAACTACCAGAAGTTTTATGAGGAAAATAGGATTTAATGATCACAGTTTACTCATAGGTATTTGTAATGATGAAAAGAGATAGAACAGGCTTTGAAATGAAATTTCCAAAATTATAAAAAATGTAGTTATTATTTCTGTAGATAAATCCTTTCTTTGCAATTGAACATCTAAACCTCCTTAAAACAATTTAAATGGATATTATCTGTGGGAAGAGTTCAGGGTGGGATGTCATAGTAGATATTGACATGTGTAAAAGATTATAGTGTTTTATGGAAAGACAAAGGGAAGAGAAAGTCATCACTACAAATTTTATTTCTAGAGATTATTCTCCTTGATATATAGGGTGTCCATCAAGTTTCCATGCAATTTAAAAGAGTTGTCTATATGAAACATAATTTCTTTCTCAAAGTGGACTCTTCTTTCTTTTAAAAAAATACAAAATTCTCAAAAATAATAAGATTGTGTTAGAGCTCTACTTTTTCTCCATTTGGGGGATGTAGGTGGAGGAAGAAAAGGTATTAAATTTAATCTGATGCACCCATAGCATATATCTATTAAAAACATTTATGGTTTTATTGCAAACAGATACTTCTTTCTTAGAAAGGCCATATACCCTTAATCAGTGCAGAAAAAAAATCCAAAATACCAGAAATTTTTAAATAGATATGTTATAAGTAAATTCTATTTTACTCATTTCTTTTCTGTAAGTTTAAAAGAGTATACTGACTTGGGAACGGTACCCATCCCCGACAGGGAAATAGAAAAATAAAACCGACCTTATTATGAATCAGAGGTATGTAAATCCACTTTGATGAAATAGAAAACTCTCAGGCAAAATGTAACCCATTAAGTTAGAGCGTGTAGACTAGAGGAAGGATTGGTCAGAAATAGAAGCAGGGAGAACAGAATAAGAGAGAAATGTCATCGTGGTGTCTGCAGAGGGAGATACCTTAAAAATCAGCCAGTCTAATCACCATATTTAATGCATGAAGAAATTGAAACTCAAAGAGAAAAAGTGACTTTTGCCCAAGGCTCAGCGCTGATTTACATCTGAACTAGGACTAAAAATCACGGCTCTTCTCGATGGGTAAGACATTTACTCACGCTTTTTCTCAGAAAGGGGTAAAGGAGGCTGGTTGGGTTTTTGATTTTAAAAGAAAAAAGAATTTTTCATGCTAATGCAAATGATTAGGAAGATTGTCATGTCAACCCAGTGTTTTGATTTCATATCTTCTCTTAAAAGAAACATTATCTTTTTATATTTAAACGCATTGCACACAAAGAATTAATGTCAAAGATTTAAATACGGGCCTTTATAACAACGTACATAATGTTGCTTGAAAAAGCATATAAGAGAAATGAGTTCAGATGACTTCGTGAAAAGCTACCTTTTGAAAAAGTTGCCACAGATTTGATGCTGCACTTTCCAGGAATTATATCCTTTCACTTCATAATTGCTTCTAGCATGGGCCAACCTAACTGTTAAATAGTGTTTCTGACCTCATGACCTGTTCTATAGCTCTGTAAAGTGCATAGATAGATTATTCCCCAGAAATAGAAACGCTTCTGATATGATACTGAAAGGCATTATTAGTGAAATTAGAATATGATAATAAACTACAGATGGTAAAAGATTACTTCCTGGCAGAGAATAAATCCAAGTTCATTTTATGTTAATTGAAATGTGATTATCAACAAATTGTGACAGTAATGATCAAGGCATGATGGATAACTGCAATCTAGATCCTCATCCTGTAGGTCTTAGCCAGATCAAGGTGAAATCACCAATTAAATTTAAGGTGGGGGGAATTGAAATCATAATGAATTGAAATGAATATACCACATTAGAACAATTATATGAGTTTTGATAGTGGCTATAAAATAAATAGTACAAATACCCACTTCAGTTCATTTAAAATCAAAATGAATTCTTCAGCTTAGTTTAAAATTACCTAAAACATACATTAGTAAAGAATCATTTTAATAAAATGAAATTTCAGGTGCTTTTAAAATGAGTGTTTACAGACTAAAATGCAACAGATTGGTCTTAATATATTGCTATTGCAAAAGCTTTCTGTTTCTAATGATAAGTTAAATGTTCTAATCTATTATATATTCAGACTTTAAGAAATATTTACTGAGGGGTCATCTATATGCCAAACACATCTGAGTTTAAAAAATTCAAGTCTGTCCTTTCATGGATCTTCTATACTCTAGTCCTATTACAAAAGAATGTCAATATTTTGAGATAGTGTGATAGGGAATGCTGAACAGCACTGCTGTTATGAAGGATGGATTCTTTTCACTCTGCTCCTCATACTGTTGCCAACTCCAGTTAGGAATCTTCTTTATCCTCAGCAGCAGACTGTTGCTATAAAAAGGTACTTTGAGTAACATAAAATGAGCCACTAAGGTTACAAGGACATTTACAGGATAACCCACCTTACCCATGTCCGTCTTGAAGATTAGACTGTGACTTTACTATTTATTCAATGATTCATTCATTCACCATATGTTTAAGTGCCTACAGTAAGCCCGTCTCTGTTGTAGGTTTTGGGCATAACACATCAATCAAACAAAGCTCCTGATCTTAAGTGAGGCAGAATAAAAACAGAGAAACAAACAGGTACATAAAACATGATCAGATGATGATAACTATTAAAGAAAAAATTAAGTAAGTTCAGGATATTGGGAGTAACAGGGATGCTAGACAGAGGGGGGCCTATGGGAGCAGAGGACTAGCAGGAGGGATGAAGATGAAGAAATACCTGGGGGAAGAGCAGTGCCGGAGAAGAAACAGAAAGAAGACTGACTTCCCTGAAAAGCCAGAGGCCAGTGTGGCTAAAGTAGACTGAGTAAGGTGAGAGTAACAGGAGTTTCGGTCAGAGTCATGTCCATGCAGGAGCTCATGGGACCTACAGGCCGTGATAAGAAATTTGTCATGAAGCGGACTCATTTTTCTTTATGAAGCATATGTCTGAATGGCATTGCTACCAAGAGATCAAATATCAGTAAAATTTTTAAAAATCCACATACTCTTTCTATTCAAAAGTACAACTTAAATTCTGTCTAAATGTAATTAAAATCTGTGATCGTACTTATAAGGTGCAAGATACTGGGTTTCAATAAAAGCATTGGAAGAGATGTGCCTAAACCAGAAGACTGGCATGTCCAGGTAATTGCAATCCAGTTGGTATTTGCAAATGTTATTGCAATAATCCAGGAGCAGCTGAACTTCCTCCTCTGCTTAGAATGTAAAAAGGTACAAAAAATATATTCCCACACTAAAAAATGAGAAAAAACAAAAAGAGTATATAAATTTGTGACTTTTTCAAGCCTTAACTTTCTCAAAGTAACTAAAGAAACCAAAACTCTAAAGAGAGATGAGCTTCTTTAGGAAGTGACAGAACCCAAAACAGTCTAGTTTTTGAGAGAATGGCGGGGTAAGAAGTTACTGCCTTCCATGCAAATAAGACTCTCTTATAATTTTTTTAAGGCTAAGTGTGGACACGGTGTGTTTAGAACAGAAGACACAAGAGTTGGCAGGACCAATGCAGTTGATCTTAAACAATATGGTTTTGAGCTGTACAAGCCTTCTTATAGGCAGTTACTTTTTGTAGATGTTTGCAACAATCTGGAAAAAAAACTCTCATATGAATGGCATAGTCTAGAAATAGCAAAAAGGTATGTCATGTATCATAAAATATATGTAGATCCTAGTCTATTTTATCATTTACTGCCATAAAATATACACAAATCTGTTACAGAAAGTTCAAGTTTATCAAAAGTTACACACACAAACACTGACAATTTGCACGGCACTATTTGCAGTCCGGGGAAATGTAAGCAAACATTTAGACATAGTATTAAATCATAACTGCGTAAAATTATCTTTGACACATACTGGACTACTGTGATAATTTCATAGCCACCTCCTGTTTCAGTTATGGTGAGCTCAAGTGTTGCACATATCCACTTAAAACACCATGTGACACTAATTATTTTTGCATGAGCAAGCTGTCTTGCTGTAAAAAGTGATCTCTCGTGACTCTTGTGCATTTTCATCAATTTTTTGTGTAATACTATAAACCTTAGATAATTTTATGGGACCCATAAAAAAGGCCATGAGTGATACTGGAGGTGTTCTCAAGAAGCAGAGAAAAATCGTAATATTCTAAGAAAAACTTTGATTGCTTGATATTTATCATAGGTTGAGGTGCACAAGTGAGGTTGTCGACCATTTCACACAAATGATTTATCTTGTAAACCAATTATGTAAACTTAGGGTAACAGTAACTACTGTATAGTATGATAAATGTATTTTCTCTTTCTTATGATTTTCTCAAAAACATTTTTTTCTCTCTAGCTTACCATATTGTAAGAATATAGTATATAATACCTATTAATATGAAAATGTGTGTTAACATTGTTGACAGTTTGTGTTGTTCTTAGGCTCCCAGTCAACAGGAGGCCACTAGTGGTTAAGTTTTGGCATAGTCAAAAGTAACAGGTAGATTTTTGACTTTCTGAAAGGTTGATGTCCCTATGCCCAGCATTGTTTAGCTATACTTTAAGGGTCTGTTGTACTTTACCTACTTCTCCACTGTTATCCCTACAAAGTAAAAGTATTTTGAACTTAGAGAAGGGGAAAACATCAGCTTACTCATGGGGTACATGCAAAGATCCATTACTTGTGGTGGAAACTACTGGGAGAGAGTGAGGAAACCGTCTTGGGTCAAAGATCTTTTATAGATTTCAAGCTGAGGTCACCTAATTGGGGGTAGGCAGGAGACTTTCAAGAGATTTTTGCAAAATGCAAAGAAAAAAAACAAGCTGTTCCATGGTCAAAAAGTAAAGCAAGAGAAATAAGTAGAGTTATTTCGTAGATATTGCAACTATAAAACAGACGATAAAAATAGCAGTGGTGAGCACGTTAGCTGGAAAGGTGAATATAACATAAATGAATAATAGAGGAAATTCAACAGCAAGAAGGGAAACTATAGCAGAACATAGCTTCTACCTTAGAGAAAAAGGAAAGCATACTAAACCCAATTTAAACAAAAGGAATAAATTATAAAGATCAAGATGGAAATCAGCAAAATAGAAAACAGAAAAGCAATAGAGGAAATCAGTGAAATCAAAGGCAATTTCTTTAAGAAAAATTAATAAAAGTGATAAAGATCTATCCAGACTGAACAGGAACAAAGGAGAAATTATACAAACTAAAAGAGAGAGCCATAGCTACAGATTCTCCAAATATGAAAAGAAATGGGCAGCACTTGCAGCTCAATGGGTAGGGTGCCGGCCCCATATACTGAGGGTGGCGGGTTCAAACCCTGCTCCGGCCAGCTAGAACAGCAGAGGCAGCTGCAATAAAAAACAGCTGGGTGTTGTGTGGGTGCCTGTAGTCTCAGCTTCTTGGGAGGCTGAGGCAAAAGAATTGCTTGAGCCCAAGAGTTGGAGGTTGCTGTGAGTTGTGACACTACAACACTCTACTGAGGGTGACAAAGTGAGACTCTGTCTCAAAAAAAAAAAAAAGAAAGAAAGAAAGAAAGAAAGAAAGAAAGAAAGAAAGAAAGAAAGAAAGAAAGAAAGAAAGAAAGAAAGAAAGAAAGAAGGAAAGAATTGGGGAGTATTATGAAAACCTAATGCCAGTACATTTGCCAACTAGATGAAAAGGGAAAATCTCTTGAGAAACACAAACTACCATAACACACTCAAGGAGAAATATATGAGCTAAATTTTCCTATGTCAATTTAAAAAATGTGTCCTATAGTTATAACCTTTATTACAAGTCAAATTCCAGGCCCAGAATGTTTGTTTCATTGGTGAGTTCTACCAAATAAGTAAGTAAGAAGTAATATTTACTATACACAACTCTTCCTAGAAAATTGAAAATGTGGGGCTATATTCCAATTCACCTACTGAGGCCAGTATTATCCTTGCAAGGATAGTTTAACATTTAGAAATCTATCAATGTAATTGCCCATATTAGCAGACTAAACAGAAAAGTATTTCTCTCAATAGATGTGGAAAAAAACTTCTAACAAATTCCAACATCCATTCTTGATATTTACAAGAACAAAAGCTCAGTAATTCTATTCTTGAGCAAACTCTATCTCAGAAGTAGAGGGAACTTCTTCAACTTCATAAAAAGAATGGGCCAAAAACCTTACAGATTCAATACTTAATTGTCAATACTTAATTGTTAATGACTGAATATTTTCTCCTTAAAATCAGGGAAAAGGGAAGAGTGCTATTCTACAACTGCTTAAAATTGGACTAGTGTACCAGCGAGTACAACAAAGCTTGAAAAAGAAATAAAGGGCATGCAGATTAGAGAGGAAGAAATAAAATTGCCTTCACTTCATATGATGGAATTATCAATATCTATGTAGAAAATGCTATGTAATCTACAGAAAGGAAACTAGAACAAGTAAGTTAAATAAGGCTTTATGATTATAAGATGGATATATAATAATCTTGGTTCTATATTCTTGCTTTAACAAACTGGAAATTCATAGCATCCTTTATAACAATATACAAGTAAAAAATAGTTAGGAATAAATCTGACAAAAACACCAGATCTATAAACTGAGTACTGCAAAATATTGCTTAAATACATTATAATTAAAAAATACTAAATAGACAAAGCTGGGTACCATACTTACGGTTCAGAATACTCAGTATTGCTAAGGGATGCCAAAAACATCTCTTTGCATAAACACATAGGCCACTGAAAAAATAATGCACTTAAAGTGTAAATAGCACAGTGGTAGGAAGATATGATAGCAAAAAATAAGAGCAGAGGATAAGCATGGAAAAGATTGGTGCCCGATCATAAAAGATTTTATATGACATGCTGAGAGCTGGGCTTTTCTCCTGCAGAAGTTGTGAGCCATTGGCAGTTGTATCTGTTTTTAACTTTTAATTTTGAAGTCATTTTGGATTTATATAAAAATTGCAAAAATAGTGAAAAGAACTCCTTTATATTCTTCACCCACTTTTCCTAATATTAACATCTTTATCAAGGACACTCAGTTAACATTGATACAATATTAATCACCGAACCACAGACCTTGTTCACCAACTTCCATACTAAGTGCCAGGATTCTTGTGTAGGAACCGGACTTGCCCTATAATGTCATTCCTCCTTTGTCTCCTCCAGTCTATAACAGTTAATGACCTTCAAAACATGGAAATGATGTAATAGTTTAAAAAATTAGATAACTTTATTTGTAGTGTGGATGTTTGAGAAAGAAAGACAAAAAAACCTCTGAAATCACACCAGGGAGAAGGAAGTGACAGTCATTGAGTTTGTAGTGGTCTGGGTTGATGAGGCCCTGGCAGCAGATATTTGAAGAACAGAATAATTTGGGTTCTACTGAGGAGGCAGTAGGAACAGTACCTGTTAATCAAGCTGGTGGCGAGGAGCACAGGGAATTACTCTAAGTAACTGAGAAAGTCTGTAGAATATTTCTGGACTCCAGCTGTGTATTTACTTCTGTAGAAAAGACTTCTTCAAACTCCATTTTAGGAAAAATGTATTTGGCCTTTCATAGAATAATGTCACGTTTTTGGCCAAGCACCTACCCCCCGTAAAACATTACATATTCATGTAAATATCTTTCTGTCGTTCCCATTGTACTCATCTGTATTTGACTGTTTTGCATCCTGAGTGCCTGTCACTTGCCTGTTATAATATATACATTTTACATATTTCATATAAAGTTACTTAAATATTTTTAAAGATACATATGCTCACATATAACATATATGTTTGAGAGTTCACTGCAGAATTATTACTAACATGAAAAGAGCAGGAGACTCATCAAATTTCTATTAATAGGCGATTATTAAACATTTCATAGAAAAGTAGTAAAGTGATTAAAAAATCTTTGTTCTAGCCTAGTCTCCACTCCTTAATAGCATTAGTCTGCAATAAATGGGGTTAGGAATACATCAGACAATCCATGCTGATCAAATGGCAAAATAACATTTAGTGAATTTCAAATAGCTATAAAAAATAAATGAATATTTAATCATACTTGTCATTTGTATTACATTGGTGATGATAAAGTCACTAAGATTTCTATTGAAAGTATACTTAATACTTCGGTAGGTTCTTCTCGGTACCTTTTTTCAGCCCTGTTGAAATTTTCCTTCATATACTCTTTGTATATTTAGAGCTAAAACTGTATAGAATTAATGCCTTAATCCCAAATCCACAGTAACAAAAAAAGAGAATATTAGTAAAGATCATAATTACTATTTTTTTTCTTCTTTTACATCCAAAAGGTTGAATTTTCCTAAATCTAATAGTGGAGTTCAGTGACTTTCAATGCTTGGTATGGGCCTTTGTGCTTAACAAACAGTGATTTATTTTCTAATTCTCTATGATCCAGACATTATGGTCTGAACCAGGTTTGAATTCCAACTCTGCAATTTACTCGTGTCATAAATTTATCAGTGGTAGGCTGGACGATTCATTTAACTTCACTGAACATGAGTCTTCTTATTGAAAAGGGGATTAATAATAGCTTTTCTGCACAGGGTTGTTATGATATGTAAATGGAAAAATAAAGTGACTTATAATAGGTGCCAGGTCAAATGTTTAATCCCTCTTGGGTTTTGATCACTAATAATAATTAAAGGTTCATGCTGGCTTTAGATAAATGAAAAAAATATTGACTGAAAATTATGCAGTTGAATTTATTTGATAGCTAGTAACCAACCATTTTAGCCTTTCTATGTAAAAAAGAAAAATGTCTTAATGCTTTTCAATTAAAATTTCATAATTTTTTTCTGTATTTCTACATTCTAAGGAGAAAATTATGATTATATTGGACTGTATAACACTATTTTCATATAAATTCCAGCTTTGTTGGAAGAATGTTTTCCAAATAATTATATTTTTGGTAAACAACAGTGATGATGTCATCCCTTAAAAGTCACCCTTAAATGTCATCCATGTAAGTGATGATGACATCCCTTAAATGTCACCACTCAGATGGTTGCTGAAAATTATATTTGCAATGAATGCTAAATGTCTAAATAGGCTATAAGTGTTTTATATTACTATGTACTTATGAACATATAAGCAAAGGTCAGGTATGTTTTTAGGGGAAGAAAAATAAAAAGAGCAATTATAAATACTATATTTGTGATTCATTAATGAAATAAACAGAAACAAAAGACATTAGATTAAATTCAGCTGTTGCAGAAACAATACAAATTCTTTATATTTTCCATGGACGCTTACTTTATTTCCTCATTGATAGGAACTCAGTGATTGTAAAATTTAATATCATTCATGAGTTTTTAAGGAAAAATAATCTATAATAAATTTATTAATCCATTTAAAATGTTTTTGTTGTAAATATGATAAAATAAAGAAATTATATACATGTTCGACTTGTAGAAATGTATATTACATCTGAATTACAAAAACTAGATTGAATAAACTCTTCCTAGTTTATTATTAGAAATAAAAAGAAGATAAGAATCCCTTTTGGGGGTGCTATACTTTAAATTAACTTTGTGCATCTTATTTTGCTACACTTCACCCCATCCACAAAGGATGCCAGTTATGGTCATTATTGAATATTCATGAAAATCATTGAAAAAAAGTCAGGAACTGTCAACAAATACTAGATGTTCTGCAACACTTAAATCATAGAGCACTGCTATTACAATTCATCAGATTCATGTTTTCCAGAAATGGTTACACATCATAACTGTTCAGATAACAGTTCATGATGCTAATATGGTACTACCATACTGGACTGAATAAAGTGAAACTTTTAGGAGTGGGCTTAGTCATTTGTGATTTTTTTAAATCTCCACTATTATTTGTGATAATAGGGACAGATTTTGGAAACACTGTGGTGGATAGACTGGGAGCTCTTTGTGGCTAGAGCATGCCATTCACATACTCTGATCTGAAGAAGGCTTATGTATGTGTATTGATGAACATGCCTATTTCTTAGTCCCTTCTGTGCCATTATAACAGAGTATCCAAGATGGGGTAATTTATAATGAGCAAAAATTTATTTTCTCACAGTTGCAGAGGCTAGAAAATGAAGAACAGAATGCCAGCATCTGGGGAGGGCTTTCTAGCTGTTCATCAAAGAGGGGCAAAAGACAGGCAAGAAGGTCCAAACTTGTCCTTGTATAAGGAGCCCACTACCAAAATAACAGCATTAATCCACTCAATAGGGCTATGCCATGACCTGAACGCCTCCTGTTAGGCCCCACCTGCTAACACCACCACTTTGGGAATTAGGTGCCCATGACATGAGCTTTGAGGACCTATTCAAACCATAGCAGTGTATAAATGGAATATACTAAAGTCTTGATATAACTTAAAGTCATTGGAAGAATTTATATCAGAACAAATTGGTCAATATAGATAAGTCAGGAAAAATATCACAAAGAATATATGTTCAAGAAGACAGGTGCTATCCAAAAAATATTTCACTGAGTTCTCATTGAATATACAATAACAGCTAATTCATTTCCAAATGCTTTATTGCATTTAGTTTTAATTTTATTTTACTTAATAAGAAAAAGACTCAAACAGCCTAACTTTAGAAATGAACAAGATAGTGTACCTGAACATCATTTATATTTTGTAGTGGCTGATTGATGAGAAAGGATAAAAGTGTTGCTGATTGCAATTACTATAAGAAAAAAAAAAGCATGCTTTCATCAATTAGTGCTGTCTCTGAACATTTTTTGATGGTGTTAAAATCTCAAACCACTGGACTCACAGAACCGGCAAGCTATTCAATGTGGTTTATATGTCCGTGTGTACATGTAAACATAGTGTAAGTAAATCACAGAGCTTGAAATAATAGTGACAAAGAAATATACCATTGAGAAGTCCTTGACTTGAATTCTTTTTTATTAAAAGAATTTATTATTCTTTTATTTATTTATTTAAAGAATGTATTCTTTTAATAAAAAAGAATTCATACACACACTTTGATCTCCTCAAATTCAGTGCTTACACTGTATCTAATAAACTGATGTACTCATTCTATGGAATTAAAACTCAATATTGAACTCTTTTAACAGTTAAGACATGGGATTCTTGTAAAAGGTAGACTGTCTCACCTAGCTTTGTCTCTTTTCTTGGTGTAGCTCTTTATTTCCTCAAATCTCTCTGTAGTTGTCATAAATTATAGTCTATTATTTATACTAACATTCATCTTGGGCCTTGGATGGTTGAGGCCCAAAGCAAATAAATTTGTATCTTGTATGCTTCACCCAGGGTCAAATAGGGCAAAATTGGCATCAAACTCACTCTTGAAGGGGAAATGGTAAGTTACTGGGTAGGCCCATTTTTATATGTGCACAACTGAGGTTGTGTTTTGGGTCAGTGGGTTCCAATCCATCTTAGCTGTATAAGCTCTTCCTTTTCTCTTTGGCATGACTTTTTCTAATACCACACCTGACACTAGACCAGTTGAGGTTCCCCCTATAGAGAGCACCAGCTCTGTCTTTCCATTGCCATTCAGAACTTTAAGGTTATGAATAATAGAGTCTGTACTGTTTGCCTGTTGTGGTGGGCCATAGATTAGAGATTTGTGTCTTCTATTTTTTTTTAACTGGAATATGTGTTACAATTTTTTGACAACTGTAAACAATAAAATATTAGGCACTGTCAAAGGAATGCACTTTTATAACCTGCAGGCCACAACTCTCCCAGTGTCTATGAGAAACCTCACAAAATTATTTTGGTCCTTTTTATGGTTGAGTCTTAGAATCTTTCTCAAAATAGTGTTGCAGGGTACCAAATTACCAACAAGTTCATGGCTGGCACAGCAGGTAAAACCAAGTTTCCATCCCTGAACTGCATGACCTCTAAATTATGTTTCAGGTATGACATTGTATTTTTGATGATATCCATTTTGGTTTTACAGGGAAATTTCAGTTATTCTTGCTACTATGTGTAGCAGGGTAGGTAATGCCAAATAATAATCCAAAAACAACACATTCACTTATATAAAAATAATTGGTTTTAATATTTGTTTAGTTTATGTTCTTTCTAACAGTGATTAATAGGAAGTAACATAGTTAATTGGAAGGAATAATATTATACACTAAAGCAAATTTATCTGCTAAGCAAGATTAATACATGAGTTATAAGTTTGAAGTTGATCCTTCGAAATCTAAATCTAAAGATTAAAACACAATTTTCTACAATATTATATGTATGCATATAATAGGATATTACTGAAACTGAATTTTTGCCTTAAATTTCTATATTTATAACTTTATGACTTTTGTGGTAAAGATAAATGTTATATTTATTTAATCACTTAAAATTAGTATAATCTACAGATTAAATCCAACTCCGTATACTTTAAGGCACTCTTCTTATTTTAATTTTAAATACTAAATGAACTAAGCTTTTAAAGAAAATCTTTTTAAAACTCAGATTTCTATTTGTTTCTATATGTCAGTAGCAGTGTTATTTACTACAATAATGAGACAAACTTTATTTTTCACAAATTCACTGAAATTATAAATGTAAACTTATATTGCTTTCTATAAAAGTTGGATTCATGGCCATGAGAATAATGTGTGAGTTTGACTAAAACTTCCAACAAGATCTAAGAAGCACTTACCCTGGAACTATCTTTCATATTTTATTTCAAATCAATATAACCTCTTTCATAAGGCAATACTTGAAAAATATGCTCATAATAATTATTCATTTATTTTGTATGTGTGTGTTGGTTTGCTTAATATTAATAATAATAAATTTGTTGGATGTTTATATACTTGCCATTGTTAAGTACTTCTCAGCTTGTACTTTAATTCATCCTTTACTAACTGGCCTACTAAATATATAGACATATTTACATCTAAGTTTTCCTTGAACCTTTTCAAGAATCACATTAAAAACTATAATAAATGGTGACTCTTGAAAACAACTAGAATGCCTAAAATCTAGCTTAAAGGTTGAGCAAATAACAAACAGAAATAATTTTTGCCTTGATTTTTTTCTGAATTTACTTTTGAATTTATTTCTAATCTTTTACTTTCAAACATTGGCATGATGAAGCATAACTTTTTAACTCTTTTTTGTATATATGCTATGTATTTATTCTTAAGTTTAATTTATATTTGATCTAGTTTGAAAGACATTGTAGGTAAGTACATAAACAGAATAGTTAAGATGACTTTCAGACAGATTATAAATCATGTTGCATAAATTAGAAATTATTCATCTAGGAACCAGATTAGAGCATTGTTGAAATTTAGGATCTTATTTAATTTGGCTTGACCATGAGTTTTATGACCATCAAGGAAAAAGCAAAAACATTTTAATTTCTCCAGTTCATTAAGGAAGACAAAGTATCATCACATTCTTAGATACCAAAATGGCCATTTTCTCTGGCCAGTAATGCCTTCCTCCAAATCTTCATCCCCCTCCATTCATTCAACAGTTTAAATATTATCTATTTTTTGAAACATGTCTTGTATACTCAGTAAAGAATTCTCTTTCCTCTAAATTACATATTGATAATTCTGAGAATTTAGCTATCTCTAGTTGAAGAGGCAAATAACAGACACTGCATTATCTCTCACCTTTCAATAATCCTGTGGGATTCATGCTATTTTACCCCCTTTCTAGATGATGAAGCTAAGCCAAGAGAAGCTAAGTGATTTGCACAAGGTCACATAGCTAACAAGAGCAGAATTCTTGAACTAAATCCCAACATCCCTTGGTAATTTGAGGGTTGCCTCATAAAGAATCTTCCTTGAGAAAAACAAATTACATACTTGTTTGATAACTGTGGAAGCCTTATCTATTCAGTGTTTCTCAAAAAGGGAAAATACCACGAGCCCCATTGACAACTGGAGTATTGCTGTGCTTTCTTGCAGCCTGTGAACTTATGAATCAAGGCATCTTGGCCCTGGTCAGCTCCATTGGGTGCACGTCGGCAGGGTCCCTCCAGTCCCTGGCAGACGCCATGCATATTCCCCACCTCTTCATTCAGCGCTCCACAGCTGGGACCCCGAGAAGTGGTTGTGGACTCACCCGGAGCAGCCGGAATGATGACTACACTCTCTCGGTTCGCCCCCCTGTCTACTTGAATGACGTTATCCTGAGAGTGGTCACCGAGTACGCCTGGCAGAAATTCATTATATTCTATGACAGTGAGTACGGTAAGTATCTGTAATCTGTGTGACTTTTGTAGGCTGATACTGACATGAGAAGCAACTTCAGTGATTTGTGATTTTCTTTTTGTGTCATATTCTTACAAACCTAGCAGCAACGATCAAACATTTTGTTAATGTTAAGGAAGTTCAAGCCTTTTGAATGAAGTTAGGCTTAAAAATAAATACCTTGACCTAATGCTCAGTTTGCAAATGTTTATAAAGGGAAACTGACTTCCTTATATCTAGCTTTTCAATGAATGGAAGTCCCAAAACTATCTTTCTCTCTTTTCCAAAAAAATATGTATAACTCTCTATTATAATAGAAGCCAATTTTGGATAGATCCTGAGCACTGACAGAGATTACCTCTTCTTATTTATTGCTTCAGAAATAACCTGACAGATCTTTCTTACACACTGTGTAGACATTAATATCTACTCAGTGCTTAACTCTTTGGAATCTCTGAAGTTTATATGACTTTATGGTTAGGACAGCTTATTATCCAAAATATAAAATCTCCTGAAAATATTGGGTAGTATAAAAACTATGTGCTCTTCCAAGTTTCTTAAAACACAAAGCAGTATGTCTAAATTTACTGTAATTTGAGGGGAAAATGCTGTGTTTCAGTATATTTACTTAGGTTACATTAAAAAAAGTAAAAATAATATTAGTTTTGTTTAAATATACACATAAATATATGTTTAATTTATCTACTTGTTTTCTACCTGAGCAATCTCAGAGATCTTCAAATATACGTTTCCTTTTATTTTTATCACAAATAAAGTAGAGGTAGAGATGTCCAAATGAGAGGAAATGAACATATCTCTATACAAAATGTATATTTTGAAACACGATTTCCTTAGATGTTATGTCTTGGAAAGGAGTTTGGAAAAATTTTCTTTTCAGTATAGATGGGTCCAGGTATTACATTTTTCTGAAAAAAAATTAGAAAGTAGTATTTCATCCTCTGTAGTGTAATTTATTTTTCTAACTAAATACACATTAAGAAAAAAAAACTGTTTTCATGTCATAATGTACCCAGCCTTATGAACAATATTAGAGAACAGTTACTCAAGATTATGCCAGAAACTGCCATCAGTAGAACTGAGAACAAACAAGTTGGCAGAAATCTGGGAAGCAACAGGGAGGGAGAGCAAGTGGCAGTTACATTTAGCCCTAAATATTCAAAGGCTCATGGAGTTTGGCAGCCAGAGTCCCATTAAACTCAATGGGTAGGCTTCAGCCAAAGTCTGTGGCACTCTCCAGAAATACACTCTTTTGTCTTCAGGACGGAAATTCTTGGTTTTGTTGCCTAATTCACATTATTTAAGGGTCACAAAACAAAGACAAGAGACTGAAATGAATAAAGTAAACAAAAAGGACATAAAAAATAATTGGCTCATCAGTAAAAGTAAGGACCGAACCCAACACACATCAGAAAATTCCGGGTAGAATTTTTTAGTGGACATAGTAAACTCTTTATCTGTGTCGTCAACATGCTGAATATGCCTTTGTTGATTTTCTTGCAGTCAGATTATCTGTGGCATTTATAATTTAACTGATATTCTTAAGGCCTCAGGTCAAAAGTAAGTTACAATAATGAATTTTAAAACCTGAAGTCTTCGTTTAAGGCAGGGAAATATTGTTCAGTTACTGTTATCAAATAAAAATTAAAAAAAAAAGAACAGAAAAATAAAATTTTATTCTGTAAAATGAAGAACAGAAAGTGATTTTTGATCAAGGCATTGTCACAACATTTAATGAGAATTTTACTCTTTGACTATAAATGCCCAAGAGGAAAAATATTTGTTAGCTTATTTCCAAGTCTTGCATGCTTTATAGTCCGGAAATTTGTATAAGAGAAGGAATTTTTTTCTTTATTGATGATGTAAATATGTTTTTGAAAATGGTTACTACATACATAATCACAGAACCATTTGTATATTTCAGATTTCTCGTTCTTGAAAAATAAGATGGAATAAGCATCCTCTGTATTACTGGGCCCTCTGTTAGGTACAGGATCTGTTTCAGGAATTATCTTTTATTCTGGTGATAAATTTGCTTTTTGACTTATTTATTAATTCATAATAAATTACCCTGCTTCTGTCATTAAAATTATTTCCAGTAATACCCTTGTTTGATGAAAGAAACTTTCTCTTTAATACTTACAATAGACCTTTCAAGTAAAGAATTGGGCTAGAGTCCAAAATAAACATCAAGCTGTACAAATACCTGGTACCTTGAAGAGGACTGTATGTATTTAGATATCCATTTCATCAGTGTCATCATTCTAAGTTCAAACACTGGAATTATATTTGACTTTCATCTTGGTTGTCAGAAATTGCTTTCATTAATGAATGGATTAAGCATCTTCTGTAGATGGAACTTGGCAGCTTGCTGGGGCCAAATGTTAGTGAAGATGTATTTTCCTTAGAAAAATGGCCTTTTTTAAAAAGGCTGTCTTTTTTTAGGAGACTTGATGTAAAAGTCTTAATAATAGGCTTCTATATCAAGTTAATTAGAGAAACTCTTTTTTTTTTTTTTCAAAAGCAATGTTGATTATAATTAAGAGTACAATATAAAAGTCTACTTCAAGCTTCTTAACAAAGAAAATTTATACTGTAGATTCAAAGTCAATGGATGAAAAGAGAAAAACTGAAAACTTTATTTGAATGGATTTAGTCTAGACATATTTTAAAGGCTTGAAAAGAGGTTTAGGAAGTATTGAGCTTTTAAAATGTGTCCTTAAGGAAATATCCTTTGCTCATTTGCTTAGTACAATGCAAAGTATCAGATAAAAAGTATATAAAAATGTAGACTTAGCCTTTAAGAAGCTTACAATTTACAAGGGAGGTAAAATACGTATACATGTGTATTTCTCTTAATAGAGGAAAGAATGAGTGTTGGTTATGAATGACACGAACTGAATGCTAGAGCTATGTAGCAAAGAAGGGTTTAGTTTTGCCAGCAGTGATTCAAAAAGACTTTATGGGTAGATATCAATCTCCATTATGAACGTTAGGTAGGATTTTATATGTGAGAAACAGCCACTTCAGTGGAGACAAAACATGAACAACCATTGAGGCCATTAAAATATCTCTGAGCATTTTTATTCTCCAGGCACTAGAATAAATATTTTATATTCATATCATTTAGTCTTTAAAACACCCCTAGGAAATAGGTAATATTATTGTCACAATTTTACAAACGGGGAAACAGGGACAACCGATGAGTAAGTTATTCACAAAAACAAAAAACATAGCAAAGCGATTGAAAGTCTGGCAGGGCCTATGCTCTATCCAGTCTGTAAGATGTCAAGCCTCCAAATTTCAACAAATGAAAATTTTAAAAATGTTATATGTCAATTAAGAAGGTTTAGTTACCTTTGGAACCATGCAACAGACAATCATTGGCTCTCATTGACTGGCTTACCCCTGTCAGAGGTAGCTGCTTCCTCCTTGTGGACAAATGTAGAGTCTCTGCAGCCACAGACACACACGTGCACTCACACAAATGCACACTCACACACGCACATGGAAACACATGTGCACACACACAAACACACATGCACACGTGTGCACACACACAAACACACACATGCACACACCCACAAATCCTTTTGTGCCTGGATTAATTCTTCTGGTCCAGTGGAAGGATTTATGTAGAAATTTAAGGAGAAAGTCACCTGGATTTTTAAAGTAAAGTCTCATGGTTCACAGGATTTGTTCAACTGGCCAGGTCAATACTGTTGTTTCTTTTTTCTCTGCAAACAAAACACCAAATTTATTTTGAGGGTGCAATATTCCTATTTAAAATACTATAAGCACAGGATCTTTTAACAACTAGGGATTGTGTTATAATATTGTCAAGAATTGAGAAAGGTCTGAAATTTCACCCTATTTACAAGCTAACAAGGCTGCATCAGTTTCATGAATCTTGGCAGATAATACTATGTTCCTAGATTCAAAGCAATGGATTATTCCTTACGGCACAGCAAGCAACACGAGCCTTTATTAATTCTGAGATTCTTGCCTGTACATTTCACAGGACAGCACTTCATATGTGTTCCTGTAGTAGGCTTGTATGACAGCTAAGGGACATGGAGTTTGGGGAAGCCCTGTCTCCTCTTCAGTAGTGAGGACTTTGGCTTTCATAACCTGCAGTAACACAAGTGATCTATAGAAAACCGTCACCCAATAATGAAATACTTACTTTCTTTCTACAACATGTTGACTACAAGCAAATTGCTCTGTGAGTTTGCCATTCGGTTGGTTAATCTAAATAACAGAGACTGGGATAAAATCCACTCCATTTTACTTATCTATGTTTACTTAAATATATTATCATCGAAACTTTAATGAGCAGAACTGATGTCAACCATGCCCTCCACAGTTCTGGACCCAGCCAGCTGAACAATGAACTATGAGCATTTACTTTAAAAAGCCAGGTGGCTTTTTCCTTAAACTTCTGCATAAACCTTTCCACTTGGCTAGAAGTATTAATCTAGGTGTATATATATATATACACCTTTTATATATATATATATATATATATATATATATATATATATATATATATATATATAAAATGATTTATTTGTGGTTGCAAAGACTGCACCTTTGCCCACAAGGAGAAAACCAGTTATCTATAATTACTCTGGCCAGTGAGTTGAAACTGACCTGAATGAATTCCAAAGTTGAAGTGGTGTCATTGGTCACTTCAGCAAAATTTGGGTAAAAACTCATTGTTGGGCAACAGTGACTCCTATGTAGGGAAAACTGCCCACAAGCTTCATAGATATTGCTTTATATAACTCCCTAAAACATATAAAGGTAGCTAATTTTAGGGAGATCTCATTGGATTGCTATGCTATCTGTTGCTGGTATTTACTTTAATACTTGAAGGTCTCTATGGCTACCCCTGAAGGGCAAGTATGCTCTTCAGGAGAGCAGTAACCTTCACATGAGAACGATGGTACTGGCAGGACACACGGTGCCCTAAGGTAAAGAGAGAAGGACTAATGACAATTGGCAGGAACCTGCCAGGGGGACGTGAGTCACTTGTTCCTCCAGTGCTGCTTCCCGGGCTACTTTAGTGTCCAGAGTTTTCCATTGTAGGGAGTAATTGAGGTCAGCCCTTGCTTAACAGAGACTTTGTGAGGGTACTGGGTCCAATCTGTCTCGTCTACTCCAGGGGTCAGAAGACTACTTTTTGTAAATAAGGTTTCATTGGGACACGGCTGTGTTTGTTTACTTGCATGTCATCTTTGTCTGCTTTTGAGCTACGACATCAGAGTTGAGATTTTTTTTTTTTTTAATAGAGACAGAGTCTCACTTTATTGCCCTCAGTAGAGTGCTGTGGCATCACAGCTCACAGCAACCTCCAACTCCTGGCATAGTCGATTCTTTTGCCTCAGCCTCCCAAGTAGCTGGGACTATAGGCATCCACCACAACACCCGGCTATTTTTTTGTTGCTGTTTAGCCAGAGTCGGGTTCAAACACACAACCCTCAGTATATGGGGCTGGCGCTCTACCCACTGAGCCACAGGTGCCGCCCAGAGATGAGCTCTTTAATGAAAACAGTATTACCCACAAGCCTAAAATACAAGATGTCCCCCCAAATTGGCATAAATAGGGAAAATGGAAAATTGTAGTTAAATCTACCTTTCTTTACAAAATATTCATTACAAAACAGTACAAAGCATTGGCCTGCATTTAGAGAATGGTGTATAAATAACCACAATGTCCATCCCTTCCTGGTACCTCTGGGGCTTTGTGGACATTCCTTTCTCAGATGTTGAAGGTCTTGTGTCCCTTTACCTCCAGGAAACTGGTATATCCCGTTCTAACAGACATAACTTGACTTTGGTCTCAATTATCTCCTTTTTATACTTAGACCTTTTATAAAGAATGGTACAAGAGCTACAAGGACATTTTTATAAAACAAGATTAGCTGGACATGGTGGCTCATGCCTGTAATCCTAGCATTCTGGGAGGTAGAGGAGGGTGGATTGCTTGAGCTCAGGATTGCTTGAGCGTGGATTGCTTGAGCTCAAGACCAGCCTGAGAAAGAGCTACACCCTGTCTCTATTAAAAATAGAAAAATTAGCCTGGCATCAGGCAGGTGCCTGTAACCCAACTACTCCAGAGGATGAGGCAGGAGGACTGCTTGAACCCAGGAATCTGAGATTGCTGTGAGCATTAATGATGCCATAACACTCTACCTAAGACAAGAGAATAAATCCCTGTTTTAAATAAATAAATAAATCATTAAATAAATAAATAAACTTACAATACTGATCATGTCCACCGCTTTAGCCTTAACAGACCATTATAGAGGATTTGTCAAACTGTATCCTCACCAAGGACTCATTATGATCCAGAATTATGTCACTCACACAAGAAACTCCAGGAAGCTAAAACATAATTTATTCCAAATCCCCTAAGCTCCACATAGGTAAGGCTGTCACCAGGCTAGTGTGGGGGAAACAGAAGGAAGCATCATGCCCAAGAATGGTCAGAATGGAACTCTGAATTTTAAAAATAGGTCTAAATTATCCCACACCACTTTCATGTCAATAATTCCATAGAAATCAGCTGAGTTTATGAGTCTTTTCTTGGAATATTCCAATAAGTGATTAAACAGCATGACTAAGGTATGTGAACCAGGAGGATGTAATGGAAATATAGCTGCATATCTCTTTGAGTGAATATTTGGGGAGATTCTTGTGCTTCTCAAGAACTCTGTGGATGGCAGAGTGTGGAAGAGCCATGGAGTTCCTTGATTACCAGGTCATTGTTGTGTGTTTTTTGGCACCTTTTTGTCAGGCTGCAAATGGCCCAGTAAGCTGAAAATATGACATAGGTTAGATTCAAGGACTATAATAATAAGCCTAAGTCAGCCGATCATACTGGGATGATGATCTGAGAGGAGATCAGAGGTGCAGAATAGTCAATGTTCTTGCAGTAGGAGGGAAAATGCCCTGCGTGAGGAGGATTTTCCTGCTAGGAGAAAAGAGGGCGAACTTCAGCAGGAATCATGAATATTACATATAGTGGTAACCTTAGTAACAGAAACAATAGAGTTCTTTAATGTGTGTGCAATCTGTGCCAGTAGATATATTATCATGTTCAGTCTGATCCAGAGGGAGAAAACAGCAATGGCAAATTGTGTGTGTCTCTCTCAATAAGCAACTTGAGTCCAGTTTATCTCATCAGATAATGGCCTCTGACTATGGCCTTCTCTGTGAGTAACCTGGATGCCGTCACGGGGTACAGTTTGCAGCCCCAAGGAGGCATGTATTTCATGCGCATACACTACTCTCCACTGGCAGAGGAAACAGCTAAACTGTTGGCAACAGGTCAGCAGTCATAAATCTTTTTTAGACATAGGTTATGCAGGAGGTACTGTATTCTGTACAGCTGTTGGGACAGCCTTAGGTTCCTCCCACTTAGCAGAGTCACCACGCCCGTCTTCATTACTGTGTAGCTAGGGCTGAGCTTGGATGACCAAGCACCCTATAGTGAGTGAATACTATCAGGTCTCAGTTTAACAAAACCATTACTGAACCAATCCCCTTTGTTTATGGGAAACTCTGTATGTCAAGGCCCTGCAGAGCCAGCACTTTGCTTCAGGTGGTAAAGTGGGAATAATTCTCCCAAAGGGAGAATTTGATTTTTGACTTGCATTAAGTAAGCAAACTCACTGGGCCCTGGGTATCTTGTTGTTGAATTCAAGGTGACCCTCCTCAAAATGGGACCACCAGGCCACTCATGCATCAGGCTTTCTGCTTCAGTCATAGTCCCAGAGAAAGCGAGTAGCAGCTTTTCAAAACAGGTGTACTTGGTATCTAGGTTAGGGTAGACACAGGAACAAAATCCCAAGGTGAGTCTCTGCAAGAAGGCTGCCTTCTTCTGCAGGGACTCCAGTTGGCTTAGTCATCAGTCCAGTAAAGTGCTTGGCCTCTCTTTTGGGAGAGAGAAAGAGACAGCAGTCTTTCCTTTAATTGTAGGAGGGACTGAGAATTATATGAGGATGAAACTTCATTGGTGAATGTGCACCTGAATTTTGTTAGGGTTTATCAGCTGCTTCTGCCAGTGGAGATGTGATAATACTGCAATCAGGGCTATTGAGACTGGAGCTTCTGACTTACCAACCAACAGTACATAATTTACATTGAAAACTTGCGTTTCCAGAGGATAGAGGCACTTGCACTAAATTTTGAAGGCAAATTACAAAGGAGTTTGGACCGCTCCACTAGCATTTCTCCACATGAGGCAACCTCTTTGAGCATTTATGCAGCAGGAAAGTAGAAACAAATAACACACAAATCTCTATTACGTATTTAATGCAAGAAGGAACAACAGCATATTAAATTAGTACAAAGGGACCCACCCATGATATCATGCTAATTTCCTTCCCCTGTTAAAAACTCCCACCAAACATTTTAACTGGGCACAATCTCTCCTAGGCCCAAGACTGGATAAATACTATGTCCAGCAAAGACATGAAAATTTGAGTTTCTCCCTTGCCCAAAGTTTCCTGGAATACTCAGATAGGTACACAGGGCCTTTAGTCCCTTGGGGTGAGAAGTTTTCCCTGATGTCAGGGTAGGGGGAAAGGGAGGCATGACAGAATGAAGACCAAGGGAGATCTATTATGTGACAATAAACAAAGGACTTTGTATTTTAAGCAGCCACTACATAGCTCAACCAAGTATGCTTATGTTTTTAGACCAACCAAAGCTCTTTGTGCTTATGGATGACACAATTTTTTCCAGCTCAGACTGATTCTCATTTTTTTAAACTTTGATACTTGAGGGACCATGTTTGCATGAATGTTGTAGAAAAAAAGACTTCAACAAATATTTTAAAATATTGAAGATTGACTGTGTTAATGTTAATCCTTTTACTGGCACAAAAAGAAAAAAAGAAAAGAAAAAGAAGAAGAAGAAGTTTATTTGCTTTCTAGTATTATTCCTTAAAAAGTTATTGGAAGAAACACTAGTTGATGAATTTATACATCTTCACTTGAAAAGCAAGCTGATTTGCATCCTGCTTTCTCAAGGAATGCAGTATGTTTTAAATGCTACTTTTACTTGCTTTTTGGCTGTCCACTAAAAATAAAATAAATATTTTGAGGACACTGGGAATGTTTTGAGTTACTGTTTATGTACACCAGAGAATTAAAGCCAAAAGTGTCAGGGTTTTTTTGTGGGTTTTTTTTTTTTTTTTCTTTCTTTTTTTAAAATGTGGCACTTGGCCCAATATCCCTCTGCATCATTTTAATGCAGTCTTACTCATATAACCAGAATAACTCTCTATAGAAAATGAGAAGTTAACAACTATTAAAAAATCAATACCATAAATAGATAAAATTTTAATGAAAGGCCACAGTCTGAAGGTTGTATGTTAAATTGTTGTCTGCAGATGCTGGGCCCAGATTATTACTGTGGGCGGAATGCTAAATTTCCATCTTCCTTACTGTATTAGTCCATTGGGTCCTATAAAAGGATGCATGATATTGGGTAATTTATAAAGAACAAAAGTCGTTTCTCACAGTTTGGGTGGCTGGGAGGTCCGATATCAAGGCACTGGCATCTGTTGCCTGGCTGAGTCCTCACGTGGCAGTAGGTGGAAGGGCTAATGGGGGAGAAACCCTAAGTCCTTACATGGCAGGAGACTGGAAGAGGGTGAACTTGCTCCCACAAGCCCCTTGTACAACTGCATTAATTCATTCATGAGGATAGAACCCTCCTGACATAAAGACCTACCATTTGGCTCTACCTCCCTACACTGTTGCATTGGGGATTCAGATTCTAACATAAGAATTACAGGGGACTCCTTCAGACCATAAGCCTTATAGTTAGAGTTAGATGTATGAGAAACTTGACTTTTACCTTCACTACTTTCCTTCCAAAAATATAGAACTGAAAATTCTGACTAAAATTAAAACTAATTAGTATCTATGTAGGAAAAAATTGTAAAACAAAGTTAAAAGGATATTTTTGAAATATATTTTATTCATTATATTATCTTATTATTGAATGACTAGCTTATAAATGAAAATTGAAAATTTAGTTTTGAAAAAATAAATTCTAATTTTCCCAATAGTTTGTAATAACAGAACATTATTCTAAATAATGAAAATGTAATAATTTTACTGACAAAGTATAAAAGTAAAACTGCTTAACTATTTTCAAGTATCTTAAAACTAAGGAAAAGAGGAACTTAATTTTAAAATACATTTAAATATTTAAAGTTTTTTTATAATCAGAGGATTTTTACTTTTCATAATTTTAAAACTGATGGAGAACAGCTTTCAAATCCTTTCTGACTTATACATGCTATAACAGGTTGCTGTTCCTATTTTTTCATTAAAATATATTTTTTTCATAAAAATACTTAAATTGTTTAAAAATGCTAAATTACATGACATAATAAACATTGTGGAATAAATTTTTACATGTCTGTCATTTACATATATTATATTGATATTAATATTTAATATATTAAATGTGATATATAAATTTATATATTGATGCAAGGAAGGAAGGAAAGAAAGAAGGCAAGGTTAAATATCCAAAATAAAATAAAAAGTGGAACACACCACAGAGAATCTGAAAACAGAGTATATCAAATAGTTTAAAAGATAATCTTCATTGATAATGAGAAATTTGTAGCTACCAATAAACCTCTAGTCTATAAAAAAAGTAATATAGTTTTAATGTGCGTTACAATCTGAAGGTTGCTTAAACAGTATCTGGAGGCTATTGAACACAGATTATTGTGGGGAGGAATTCTAAACTTCAGTCTTTATTTATTATTTTTTTTTAAGTTACATTTACACACATGAGAAGCATAGCTTTAAATATCCCAAGGTTAAATCTAATTAATATCTGTCTGGAATATACGTAAGGATTTGAAAACGAATACATATGTGAAGTTAAAGTGTCTGATAGTTAGCCCAAATCAAATGTAAGATATCAACTCACTGAAGCCCAAGCACAAGTTGCCACAAATAAATAAGCTAATTATTTTTCAATAAAATCAAAGCAATGCCTAAATGTGAAAAACAAAAGGCTTGGCTTGGCGCCCTAGCACAGTGGTTATGGCACCAGCCACGTACACAGGCTGGTGGGTTCCAGCTGGCCAAGGCTAGCTAAACAATGACAACTGCAACCAAGAAAAAAAAAAAAAAAAAATAGCCAGGAGATGTGGTGGTCACAGGTAGTCCCAGCTACTGGGAGGCTGAAGCAAGAAAATCACTTACACCCAAGAGTTTGAGGTTTCTGTGAGCTGTGACGCCACCACACTCTACCAAGGGCAACATAGTGAGACTCTGTCTCAAAAAAAAAAAAAAGAAAAAGAAAGAAAAAAGAAAAGAAAAGAAAGCAAAATAAAAAAAGAAAAGGTTTAAAGAACAAGAAACTAAACTTCTACCTTCAGAATATGGCAAAGTGAATCTACATTAATCACTAACTGAGAAAGAAAATTATTTCAGATTAATATGAGGGTACATTGTTTATGTTTCTTAGGTAAACTTCAAGTGGTAGTTGAGTCCTTTACTCGGGGTGTGTGCTGTATACCCTAGCATTGTGCACCATAGGTGAGAGCTTACCAATAACATCCTCCTTCTGCTCCTTCCCCCTCTCCTTCCTCCCCCCATTTGAATTTAATTGTGTTTTTCTCATTGAGAGTGTATAGTCGTTTATCTGTTGGTTTCACATTAGAATTTAGTACATTGAATACTTGCTTTTCCGTTCTTGGAATACTTTACTAAGAACAATAATCTTCAACTCCATTCAGGTAAATACAAAAGATATAAAGTCTCCATCTTTTATGGCTAAATAGAATTCTTTTGTACATATACCTCAGCTTATTTATCCATTCATATCCTGAAGGACATGGGTTGATTCCACATTTTGGACATTGTGAATTGAGCTGCAGTTACAATAAACATTCTAGGGCAAATGTCCTTATGGTAAAATGATGTTTTGTTTTGTTTTTTAATTTCTGGGAAGATAACTATTAATAACAAATTTTAAAACACACAAAACGTTCAATGCAGCAAAGATCACAATTGCAAAGATGCAGAATCAATCTAAGTCCCGCTCAATTGCTGAGTAGAGAGAGAAAATGTAGCGTGCATACACCGCACAGTACTACTCCACCATAAAAGGGAGTGAAACACTGCCATTTTCAGCAACTTGAATGGAATCAGAGAACATTATTCTAAGTTAAGTATCTCAGGAAAAGAAAAACAAACACCTTGTGTCCTTAAAAAATAAAAGTGGAGGTTAACGGATGGGTACACCTGGTCATAGAGCTATGAAAAGGACATTGGAAACTAAGAAGGTAGGAGGTGGGGGTGAGAGATAAAAATATACTCATTATATACAATGTACACTATTCTGGTGGTGGACATACTAAAAGTTCTGACTTCATTATACAAGTCAGGCATTTAGCAGAATTGCTTTCATTTTGATAAAAAATATTTACAAAATTGTAAAAATTGTAAAAAGAAAAAGAAAAGAATAAATGAAAACAGATAAACAATTGAGGAAACTAACAAAGGCCAAAATTATGAATTTTTTTAAAAAGATTAATAAAATGGATATACTACTGGCAAGATCATTATTAAAAAAATAAAGAGCACAAAATTTACCTACATCAGAAATAAAAAAGAAGCTATTATTTCAGATTTTCTCCACAGAAAAACATTGTACTGGAAGTGCTAGCCACTGCAATAAAGGAAAGTATAGAAAAAATACTTTTGAAAAAGAAGAAGTGAAAATACCTTACTTCTCAATATGTAATTATATTGCACATATATATTATATATTGCATAAAAAACAATATAGAATTTACCAAAAACAATTAGAAATTGTAAGTTAATTAGCATGTTTATGGCCAATCATATAAATATTTCAAAATAATTGCTTCTCTGTAATATAAATAAAAAAATTAAAACTAAATAAATTGTAATAACATCAAACACCTAGGAATAAGTCTGCAAAATTCTGAAAGACACATGCACAAAATTCTACAAAACATTCCCCAAGAAAATTTAAAGACGATCTAATAATGGAGTGATATATGTTCATGATTTAGAATATTTAATATAAAGATGTTTATATTCCATAAATTAGTTTATAGATTCAATGAAGTCCCAGTCAAAATCATAGAATTATTTTGTGTGGCAGAATCTTTTGAAGAAATTGATAAGCTGATTCTAAAATTTAAGTGGACTGTGTAAATCTTGTATAGTCACAACAATCTTGAAAAAAGGGGAAAAAGTAACAAAATTGGATGAAATGCTTTACCAGATTTCAAAGCTTACTTGACACAGGCATAAGGATTGGTAAATAGATAAATGAAATCTAATAAAGAGCCCAACTTTTATTCAATCAATCTGTTATTAACCAACATGCCAAGTCAGTACTGTGAAGTTTTTAATCTATAGTGCTGAACCAATTCCATAACTGTATGAAAATAAAAGAAACAGAACTTTTATCTCTCATCTCATTTAACATAGACCTAACTCAAAGATAGAAATATTTTAGAAGTAAACCTGAGAGATTACCTCCGTTACTTTGGGGTATGCAAAGATTTCTTATGTATCAAGAAGAATTAATAAAAAACTAATTTATTTTTGACTTCATCAAAATAAAAATTTTCTGCTCATTAACAGACAACATTAAAAAAAGAAATAAACTATAAGCTAAAGGATAAATTCTAATTTGTATATCTGAAAATCTTACATAAACATACGTGATATATGAAGGTCTCAGAGAATACATATTAATAAACTCCTATAAAGCAACATTTTGAAACCAAAACCGCACTTTAAAATGGGCAAAAGACTTGTGCAGACAAGTCGCATAAGAAAATGTTATCAGTGACAAATAAATACAAGAACGATGCATTTTACTTTATAGAGAAGTGCAAATTAACATTATGAGAAGGTACCAGTCTGCACCCGCTAGATTGGCAGATGGTCAGAAGTCTGATAACACTACATGCGAACAAAGATGTGGCCCAACTGACCCTCTCCTGCTTTGCTGGTTGGAACATAAAATATGCATCCATTTTGGAGAGATGTTTGACCATCTGCTACCAACTTAAATGTCTACTTACTTTCTATGGTCCACCCATTTCACTCCACAGAAATGAAAATGTATATCCACACAACTTCTTACACCAGAATGCTCATGGCAGCATTACTTAGTACATTCAAAGTGGAAACAACCCAAATACCCATCATTTTGAGAATTTTCAAGTAAATTTTTGTGTATCCCTATGGTAGAATATTTTCAGCAATAATACATAAGGAACTATTGAAATATGCCACGATATTATGTTGAATGAAAGATGCCTAAATTTAAAAAAAATAAACTTCCAGTTTATATATATATATAAAATCTCTAGTAGTAGAAATCAGACAGTAGTAGTTCCATATGTTTGTCTAGGGTGAATTGTCTGGAAAAAGACACAAGATACCTTATGGGGTAATAGATGTAAATAACCTAAATATCCATTATCTTGTTTTGAGTGGTGGTTAACATTAGATTACAACAACTAATCTTTGAACTAAACCTTTAAGTTCTGTTTATTTTATTGCATGTAAATTAAACTTTAATCAAAATTACAAGATAGAATAACCCATTGGCTGGCTATTTGAAGGTCAAAGGAAGTAAGGAAAAGGAGAAAAGAAGAAAAAAGCAATTTACATAGCTATTAGAATTTTAAACTAAATGCATAATCGAGTCATAATCACTTCGAGATTCTGAAGTCATAAACAAAAGGTCAGAATTTACCTAGGTAGACACCTACAAGCCAAAGTTCAAAGTATTTTAAAATCACTGGAAGAGGTTTTTAGTGATTGGAATGCCTGGCCTCATCCCAGCACCCAGGAACGTGAGCTTCTGTAAGGGAGTCCAGCGACAAGCTGTAGTTTCAAAACTCTGTGGGCGAGGCTGACGTGCCAGCTTGGTCCCTCATGAGGACTCAGAAAACATCTAATCTCTTCTCTTCTGTTCTTCCGTGTGCCTGATGAGTCTAAGGGATACAGAACTCTACTTTTTTGAAGGAGCTCATTTCACCTTTGGACACTGGACATTTCTTGTTGTCAGAAAGCTTTTCTTTCTGTGAAACAGAAAACATATGCACTGGAACAAAAAGCCATTTTTACAAATAATATGCAGCATGTAACTCTGTGCTTCTAAATGCTGTTATCCTTATCCTAGTGCTCAATCTTTCTGTATCAAACACCCGACACATTTACAGAACACACAGAATGCCGAGTGTTGTCACTGTAGAGAGGTGAGAATTTTACCTCTTTTTAGCAAAATACAAAACACTTGGACTTTTTTGTTTTCTTATAATTTCTGTTTACATTTTCCATTTTATATCTTTGTCATGTCACTCACTACATTGACCACATTTTCCATTTTCTCATGATCTTCAATTTGCATAGCATACTGTTTATGCATTCAACCAAGTGGTTTGCAAGAGGAAGCACAGTCAGTTAGGTGGGTTAAGTACTGAAAGGGGCTCATGAAAGGCAGCTGGCAGTGGTCCAGGGAGACTGGCCATCAGGGAGGACCAAGCACAGAATTCAGGTGTCTGCACCAGCCTCCAGCTAGATTCCAGAATCGAGGAATCCTACTACTGCAGTAGCACATAAACCAGAAAGTTATAAGAAGAGGTGGCCCTTAAAATAAAAAAACAGTAGATGGATAACTTTAATGGAAGGATTATTCTATCCTGAGAATACTGATGAGAGAAAAATTACATTTCAGGACTGGGAGGACTGAGTGGAACCAATGTACTAGAATGAGATAAACGGGAAGGTTGATGTTCCCCTCATCAAATGAGCTACTTGACTTCTTTCATTTTCTTGCCTGGGAATAATACCAGTTACACAGCCTCATATTGGGAGGGAAACAGTTGTAGAGACTGGAGGATACCAAAGGACAGGGAACTGCTAAGCAATTCTATACAGTAATTGTATGGAGACAAAAATTTATCAAAAGATGTTACTCTCCTCCCATACCCTCATTCTCATTCAGTTCTACTGTTAGCCTTATTCTCAGGCAAGACAGCAGGTACTAGTGTCCCCAAGCATGTCCTAACAGATTATTGTACTAAAGAAAGTTTCTTTCCCTTCCTGTCTTTATTTCGCATATTATAGATCATACATATGGATTTATAGGCATCTATCAAATCTCACACACTGTTTAGTTCCATTGCTAATCCCTAATCCAGATAATTTGGCAGGTTTATGAAGGGCTCTGACTCAGCACCCTCAATTCCATGGGACCCTCTGGTGGAAGGATGAAGGATGGATATTTGTGAACACACATTTCAGTATGAAGGACATCTTGCGTATCAGAAAAAAATTAAGGAAATCATAAATATCTCCATTATAATTCAAATTTTAAAATAGCTTATATAACATCCACTTTTTACATTTAATTTGAATTACTTTATGGGCTTAGTCTTTCTAACATTTTTCTAACAGTTTCAGGATAGTCTGTCTATTCTCCAAAAGATTTTTGACCACGTGTAAATCATTTGTAAAACATTTCTGAAAATCAGAGCCCTAAGTGTGTGTAATAAGCGTTGACACAATATACTATCTTAGCATGGAAATGACTGGATCAAATACACAAGGTAGATATATACACTTCTGGTCAACCATGACACAAAAGAAAAATTCACCTTCAGGGACTAATGAGTGCGTTATTTATGGTCTCTTCTGTGTACTGAAAACATTGATTTACAGATCTCAAACTAAAACTCAGTATGTAGGCAAAGATCTGGGCCACTTAAGCAACAGCATTCTGCATATCACTTTTCCTTACAATTTAATTGCCACATGGGAGACCCCTTTGAAAGCAGCATTGAATGGCCATCATCATGAATGCATTTCTAGGAACCACCATGTTTATCCTGTGTATTCTTGATGGAGGTTTAATCAAGGCCCATGAAATGGACACATTCTTGTTAATTGATTGCAAATGTTTATGATTACCCTGAGAGCGTTTTCAAATGTCTGATGACTATAATATTACTGACTTTCTCTCTAGACAGTCTTAAAACTGTTTATTACTCATTTGGCTACTTTCCAGCTTTTCAGTTCTCTCATTTACTTCAATGAGCACCAACGAGCATATAATTAATCCAGGCATCTTTTTTCACTATTTCCTTTGCATTAGTACATAGGGTGTCAAGTAGGTAAAAAAAAATTCATATTATACCACTTTGGATTTATTTATTGGTAAAATACCCTTAACAAATATTGATAAACATCAATGGAAAGATGTCTTTCATAGTGAAATACCACGATCTCATGTTCTTAGCAAATAGAAAAATCTCAATGATGGGTCACTATTCTGGACTGTGTCACCTCTAAATCCAATATAGCATATTATCTTTTTTTTAAAAAATGCAAAGTAAAAAATAAAGCAAAAAGGCCAAAACGTACTCAATAAATGACTCCAATTCTTTTTGAAGTGAGGGTTCTTCTTCGCAAAATGTTTTAAATAATTTGATGATTTATTTTCTTATGAAGCAAGCCATTTATAGAGTATGCCTTGCTATCCGTATGTTGGAAAAATTCACTCAACTCAATAAAGAATTTCCCGTAGGCAGCAGTATGACATATTCCTTTATATCTTAAAAAAAGTCACAAGGTTCCACACATTAATTTTAAAGGTTGACATTCCGTCATAATTTCAGAAACCCCAAGAGTGGCTGAGGACAGTACTCAAGCCTTCCTGCTCCACGTGAGACCTTTGATGCTTGACATTATCAAAATGATTAAATGTCCTAATCTACACAAAGGAGGAACAGATGAGTAGAGGAAAAAAAATCAGACACAAGGACGTAGTGACAGATCTCTTTTCATATGTGATTTGGTATTTTAAAGGTGAATATAGTGATCAAACTAGGAATTACTATTTTGGTATATTCAAGAGAAGGCCGCTAAATTTAGTCAAATTTCAAGTGTAGTTTGGAAAGTGAGTATTATTGCAATCCTCAGATGGTGTAGACAGTGCACTCCGTCTTTATTTATGTCTTTATTTCGCATGTTATAGATCATACATATGGATTTATAGGCATCTATCAAATCTCACACACTGTTTAGGTCCATTGCTAATCCCTAACCCAGATAATTTGGCAGGTTTATGAAGGGCTCTAACTCCAGGAGCAGGCACTACGTTTGTGTTGCTCAACATTTTCTTCTAAGTACCTGTCACAGTGCTTGGCACAGAATAAGCTGAGATTCAATTCAGAAGGGAGTTATTTGGATGCTACCGCTGGTATGGAACAAACAACAGGGAGATATAGTTCTGATTAAAAGTTTTTTTGGGGGGTTAGGTTGGAAATGTTTATACATTAAATTCTAATAGTTCCTGGGATTTTTTTAACCTAATATACTTCAACATAAACTCTTAATAGAGAGATTAAAATTAATCTACTTTAGAGATCATATAGTAAAGTTGATATTTTACATGATTTAATAAAATGGATCATTAAGTTTCAATCAGCTGCTATGTCTTGGAAGGCTGTTATGGGAAGCTGGCCTAAGTAGGTAGCACCATTCAGATATCACAGAATTTGGTGGGTACTGGCATGTCAAGTTCTGAGCCTGTTACAGAGATGAACCTTTAACTTTTATTAAGATTTTCTTGCATTTTCTATAGAAAAAAAAAAGAGAGCAGAAGAAAATTAAGAACAATTGTGACTTCTGGCTGGGGTTAATAAAGTCTTGATAATGAAAATGTACATTGCATAGAAATTTGCAGTTTACAAATCCCTTTAATATTTCATGCACTGTGATTCCTTTTATTAGAGCAACCCAGTAATTAGGTGAAATAATATTTTTTGCTTAGGTAAGCTGTGGATAGCTGCAATTTCCCTTATGCATCCATGTTTGTTGTGGTCGGTACATTGCTTTTATTGCCATTATCACATGAAAATATGATTTCTCATTTAAATGTTTATCCCTCCACTAAACTGAAGCATCTCAAGGACAGGAAATAGACCTTTTTCTTCATCACCAAATTACCAGGCGCTTGTTTTTAAAAAGTATTAGTCAAGACTTTTTCTCTTGCAAGTGGCAGAAGCTCCCTTCAAACTAGCTTTTTTTTTTTTTTTTTTTTTTTTTATTTGAATCATGTAGTCATAAAGCCTGGGGAGCATCTGGCTTAATTCTGCTTTAATTTATTTACTT
>CAUYPK010035202.1:0-12554 GCA_963574355.1 Loris lydekkerianus | reverse complement strand
CCTAAAAATAGACCTGCCATTCAATCCTATAATTCCTTTACTAGGTTTATACCCAGAAGACCAAAAATCACAATATAACAAAGACATCTGTACCAGAATGTTTATTGTAGCCCAATTCATAATTGCTAAGTCATGGAAGAAGCCCAAGTGTCCATTGACCCACGAATGGACTAGCAAATTGTGGTACATGTATACCATGGAATATTATGCAGCCTTAAAGACAGATGGAGACTTTACCTCTTTCATGTTTACTTGATGGAGCTGAAACATACAAAGCATCTCAGGAATGGAAGAAAAAGTATCCAATGCACTCAGCCCTACTATGAAGCTAATTTATAGCTCTCACATGAAGGCTATAACCCAACTATAGCATAAGACTATGGGGAAAGGGCCAAGGATGGGGAAGGGAGGGGGGAGGTTAGGGTGAAGGGAGGGTAATTGGTGGGGCCACATCTATGGTGCATCTTAGAATGGGTACAGGCAAAACTTACTAAAGGCAGAATACAAATGTCTACATACAATAACTAAGAAATTGCCATGTAGGGTAAGTTGAACAGTTTGATGAGAATATTTCAGATTGTGTATGAAACCAGCACATTGTATCCCTTGATTGCACTAATGTACACAGCTATGATTTAACAATAAAAAAAAAGAAAGAAAAAACTGTCTATGAAACTAGTGTATGGTGCCCCATGATCACATTAATGTACACAGCTATGATTTAATAAAAAATAAATAAATAAATAAATAAATAAAATAAAATAAAAAGAAAAAAGAAAAAAAAAGAAGTAATATGTTTGACTTTCTGTACTTTCTTGATCTAATAATAAATCATTAAAAACGGACTTCCCTTTTATAACTCAAATGGGCTACAACTGAGTTTCTAGGTAAATTTCTTATTCTAGGGAGAACAATGGAAAGTAATTTAGTCCGAGGGAGATGAGTCCCTTGAGCTAGCTTTTGTAATTGTCTTTTGATTTTATCTTTTTTTTTTTTTTTTTTTACCTTCTCAGAAGATTGGGGCCTCCAAGAGCAGTGTACATAATATTTTATGCCCAGGGCTTTAGATATTCCCTGTGTAAAGTTGCTTTCAAGGCTGGCCTACTATTACTTTGCAAACTCTGAGGGAGTCCAAATTGTGGAATAATCTCTTGTACTAAAGCTTTTACAACTTCCTGGGCCTTTTCTGTTCTGCAAGGGAACGCTTCAATCTAAGTAGTAAAAAATCCACAAATACCAGTAAATATTGTCCACCATGTATCTTAGGAGATGAGTAAAATCTATATGCCATCCTGCCCCTGGATATTTACCTTATTTTTCTATACCTAGGGGAGCTAGATGGCAATTTGAAGGATTATTTCTCTGATATACATCATAAGTCTTTATTATCTGTTTTATGGTACCCTTTCTAGACTGACCAGGCACTCCTTTTGAGCATTTTTAATTAAAGAATAGAGTGGTCTAGCTATTTTACTACATCTTGGAATTTAGAGTCTGCAAAAGCCTGTAATTCCTAAGGAGCCTGGAAGTTGTCTGAGAGTTCAAGGTTTAGGGTGATCCAATATTGGTTCTATACTTTCTTTACCCAAAGCTCTCTTTCCCTGGGAAAACTGGAGACCCAAATAGTAAACTTCAGGCACACATAATTGGGCTTTAGCCTTGGAAACTTTGTACCCACAATCAGCTAGAAAGTTAAATAGAATTTGTGTAGCATTGTGGCAATTCTCTGCATCTGGTGCTCCCAAATGAATGTCATCTACATCCTGAATAAGAGTCAGTGTAGGATATGAAAAATGACTCCAGTCTTTGGCTAAGGCTTGTCCAAACAAGTGAGGGCTGTCCCTAGATCCCTGGGGTAACACAGTCCATGTGAGCTGGGTGTTGGAATCAGAGGGGTCTTCAAAAGCAAAAAGGTATTGGGAATTCTTATGAAGAGGAATGCAGAAAAAGGCATCTTTTAAGTCTAGGACTGTGAAATAGGCAGCTTTTTCAGGGATTTGAGATAATAGGGAACTATAGCATGGAGAGGAATGATTGCTTCATTTATAATGTTTAGGTCTTGTACTAGTCTCCGAGTCCCGTCTGGCTTTGGCACTCCTAGAATAGGAATGTTATGTGGACTGTTGGAAGGTATTAATAATTTCTGTTGCTTTCGATTCTGTATTATGGATAATAGCCCATTCTTAACTTCTGCTTTTAGAGGGTATTGTTTTTGATTGGATAGATGGTGGGATTTTTAACTTAAATTGGACTAGTCGAGCATAGTTTGCTCTTCCCACCTATCCCTCAGTAGCCCACACCTCTGGGTTAATTTCTGTCTCTAATAAGGGAAGGTATAGTATAGGTTATTCTCCCATATTCATATAAATGGTTGCTCTCTTTTTAGTTAGTATGTCCCTCCCCAAAAGGGGAACAGGATTTTCATGCATGATTAGGGAGGCATGAGAGAACAGCCAGTCACTCCAATTGCAGCTTAAAGGCTGAGAGAAGAATTTGGTAACCAGCTTTCCAGACAATCCTTGTATAGTTACAGATTGGGGGGATAGAAGATCAGGGTTAGAGAAGAGTACAGAAAAGGTTACTCTAGTGTCCGGAAGAAATTCTGTCTCCTGACCCTCCACTGTGAGGCAAACCCGGGGCTCTTGAGGGGTGATGACACAAGCTGGAGCCATGAGAATCTGCTCCGGGCAGCCTCGGTCCAGTTTGGGCACTGATGGGGTCACTGTCCCAGGAGGCCTTTGCCTCTGAGGACAGGCCACCCTCCAGTGATCACCCTTGCATTCTGGGCAGGGGCCAGGTGGCTTGCCCACCTGGTGGTGCAGCTGGGGGCAGTCCTTCTGCAGTGGCCAGCCTGACCACATTGGCAGCCCTTGTTCTTAGCTCCTCTGGCTTCCCTCTGCCAGAAAGCAGAGAACTTGATCTAGTAGTAGTGTTACATCTCTCCAAGAAAGGTCGAAGCTTTGCCCCAACCCTTGGATAACATCTGTGTACCTATTTGGGTCATCAGAACATTTTCCTAACCAACCTTAATTTGTTTTAAATCTGCCAGAGACAATGAAGTGAATACTCACACATCTCACCACCCGTGGTTTTGACCCAGGAACAAAAGGATAGAGTTGCTTTCTGGGAGTCCCAACAGGACTAGAAGAAACTCTTGAAACAGATTCTTTCTTGGGGTTTTCTAAAGGCACTGAGGAAGGTACAGAAGAAGTAGATGGTGGGTTTGAACTAGGTGGTGACAGCATCTCTCTCAGGAATCCCTGGCCATTTGGGGAAGGTATTACAGCTAGGAGAGCTGGATCTATTTGACAGGTTTTACACAGTTAGGGTTTTTCTTTGAGAAAAAGCAAAGCTTGTACATAGTGCACTTCAGACTACTTCTTTTCTTGTTTATAAAAAAAAAAAAAATCTATGAGAGGCACCTGTGGCTTGGTGGGTAGGGCACCAGCCCCATATACCCAGGGTGGTGGGTTTAAACCTGGCACCCGCCAAACTGCAACAAAAAAATAGCCGGGCGTTGTGGCGGGCACCTGTAGTCCCAGCTACTCGAGAGGTTAAAGCAAGAGAATTGCCTAAGCCCAGGAGTTGGAGGTTGCTGTGAGCTGTAGCGCCATAGCACTCTACCAAGGGGGAAAAAGTGAGACTCCATCTCTTAAAAAAAAAAAAAAAACTAACTGAAAAATGGTGTTATAATTTAGACCTCTGGTGGCCGTTGTTCACCATTGGAGAATTGATCCTGAGGCCAGGCCTATGTGCAGAAGAAAAACATACATTCTTTTATCAATGCCAGGGGATCAAACATGTCCCAATGCTTTACAGTACAGCCTAGCAGGGTGTTCTGGCAGCACAGACCAAACTGTCAGGTAGCTGGGAGCCATAGTGGTACCACCTGATGAAAGTTCTCTTGGCAAGAGAACAATGTTACCCAGGTGTTCTCTTAGAGAGAGAAAACATTACCCATCTGTGGGAAAGCACAAATGTCCAGCATCTTAATCAATCCCACCCTTGGTGTTCCTGGGTTGTTAAAGCATCCTTTGACCAACCCAGGAAGGCTTCCAGCCAAACAAAAGGAAGCCTTCTTCTAATGCTTGAAGAATCCCTGAGGAGAGTGGCCTCCCCAACCCCTGTGCTTGTCTGGATTTAGCCATAATTACCAGTGTAGCGCTTGGTACCTGCTGGCTCTCCTGTGCTAATTATTAATACTTGCAGGCAGCACAGCCTGAGAACTCAGGTATCTGTGAGCCTGGTCCCAACTAACACAAATGCAAGTTCTGCCTCTTCTGTGCCTGCCATTGAGTATATCCCATCAATCAAAGTGGAGAAAACGGTAGTCACACGTGGTAATTTTTACAGGCTTGTTCTAAATGCCCAGTAACAAAGGAAAATAGGCTTTCTATCTTGAGCAGGTCTTAAATGCCATGTTTTCCACCCTCCTTTCTTCCACAAAAGTTAGCAAGGCAACAATAATTAAACTCAGTAACAAATCAGGGTTGAGAGACACTTTAAAATTTTTGCATTAGAATTAGTTACAACTAGCCAAAGTCTTAGAGAAACCAGGAATCACTTTGAACCTTTCCATTTACACTAACTAATAGACCAGAAGAAAAAAAAAAAAATACCCAGAGTCATTTTCTTTACCTTTCTTCATTTTTAAAGGTGTTCTTTCTGGTTTTCTTTTATTTATTTGTTTATTTTTTTGTAGAGACAGAGTCTCACTGTACCTCCCTCTGGTAGAGTGCCATGATGTCACATGGCTCACAGCAACCTCTAACTCTTGGGCGCGATTCTCTTGCCTCAGCCTCCGGAGCAGCTGGGACTACAGGTGCCCGCCACAATGCCTGGCTATTTTATTTTTTATTGCAGTTTGGCTGGGGCTGGGTTTCAACCCGCCACCGTCGGCATATGGGGCTGGCACCCTACTCACTGAGCCGCAGGCGCCGCCCTCTGAGGAAGGCTATGTAGACTAGTGTGATGAAATGTGTCAAACGCTTTATGAAACTAGTGTATGATGCCCCATGATCATATCAATGTGCACAGCTATGATTTAATTTAAAAAAAAGAGAGAGAGAGAGAGAGAGAGAGAGACTGAACTGTAGCCTAAGGTTTAGGGAAATTCTTGCCTGGGGATGGGGATTGCCCCAGGCTTCCCCTCACAGGCTTCTGGTTGCCCAGAAACCCCTTGTAGGGGAGTCATTTTGCCCTTTGTTTGGAGCCAATTTCTTGGCCTCTAACTGTTTGCAGGTTTTTTTGTTTTGTTTTGTTTTTTGGCCGGGGCTGGGTTTGAACCCACCACCTCTGGGGCCAGTACCCTACTCCTTTGAGCCACAGGCACTGCCCTATAGTTCAGCTTTTTCCCTCAAACATGCAAAAAGCCAATTGAACTTAATTACAGTGAAAGGCAATGAAAAGGACCTAACAACACACCTACAACACCTGAAGCACACTTCAACAACTGAAAAATACCAGAAAGAGCCAGTAAAAACTTAAACATATAAAGCAATCTTTTATTGACATTCAAACTAATGACACAAACCAAAAGGAGAGAGAGAGAGAAAGTGCCAGGGGTCTGTAGAGATAAGCAGAAGAAGTTTGGGACCACGGAAGACAAGAGTGGATAGCAAAAGAGCTGGGAAAGCACGTTTTTCAGAAGTCCCTCCAGTGCCCTGGGGCCAGGACCATTGCTGGTGATCCCAGGACCTCTGGGTGCTATTTCTGTTTTGCTCAGCTCTCAACCATAGAAAAGGAGTGAATACAGAATGGGTTCAGAAGCCTCCTTACATTCCCTTCAGCTCCTTTCTTTTGGGGCAGCAGTTCTTAACCTGTGAGTCGCGACCCCTTTGTAACAATGAAAATACATCACGGCATTAGGAAGTTTGAGAACTACTGGTTTTTTTTTTTCATTTCTTTTTTATTATTATTAAATCATAGCTGTGTACATTGATATGATCATGGGGCATCATACACTAGCTTCATAAACCGTTTGACACAGTTTCATCACACTGGTTGGCAGCCTTCCTGGCATTTTTTTAGTTATTGTGCTCCCTCCCCTCCCTTTCCCCCTTCCCCCTATTCTTAGGTTGTAACTGGGTTATAGCTTTCATGCGAAAGCCCTAAATTAGTTTCATAGTAGGGGTGAGTACATTGCTGTTTTAGAGCCAAGGGGAATTAGAAAGTTCGTTCCCAGCAGCCTCTCACCTGTCCCCTAGATGTCAGAGGCCACGCTTTTAAGGGACATTATGATTATAGAGAAAAACAGGATAGAATTAAGTGGTCCCATTGCTTACCACAAACCTTCAAATCCCGGATGACACCCCCAAAATATGTAACCGGAATTTCTTTCTTCAGTAGGTCCTTGGTCTCAGGGATCAGAAGAATGAACCCATGGACCACAAATCAGTGGTAGGAGAGGACTTTATTAGACAGAAAGGATTAAAAGCACCAGAGCTTCTGGCAGACTGAAAGACTCCAATGGGAAGACTCTGTGTGGGCTCTTTGTCTAGGGGTATTAGGTCTTGAGAATTATACTTGGCCGGGACTTGGCAAATGGAAACACATTTTCAATGTTAATGAGTATTATCCACAAATGAATGAATGTAGTCCCTCCAGCTCAGGGAAAAATGTCAGGACATTCCCTTCATGAAATTGCCTAGGCCTAGGAAAACTGGGGTCCCCGGTCCAGCCATGAATGGGGGAGTTCTGTGTCACTAACACACAGAATTATGTACTGCTTTCCTTCCCTGTTTTCTTTGCTTGCTTTTTCCCTCCTAAATAAAATTATGCATCAACTGTCTTGTTTGCTTTATTTCTGTTGCTTCTTTGCTCTGCTCTAGTCTCCCTGTCAATGGCTTCCATGGGGTTCTTGGTCTCTGTGGTCTGGTTTTAGCAACTGTCGGGTCCCTCTAGAGGAGGATGTTCCCTGGATCTTGGCTCACAGTGTCAAGAATGACCACTGGTGCCCAGGTGCTGATGGAGTGATCACAAATACAAAGTAATCACCATCAATATACATTTATTATTAGCATGGTGCCTGTGGCTCAAGTGGCTAAGGCACCAGCCACATACACCTGAGCTGGCAGGTTCGAATGTAGCCCAGGCCCGCCAAACAACAATGATGGCTGTAACAAAAAAATAGCTGGGCATTGTGGCAGGCGCCAGAGTCCCAGCTACTTGGGAGGCTGAGGCAAGAGAATCACTTAAGCCCAGGAGTTGGAGGTTGCTGTGAGCTGTGATGACACAGCACTCTACCCAGGGCAACAGCTTGAGGCTCTGTCTCAAAACAAACAAACAACAACAACAAAAAAAAAAACCCCTCAAGTTGGTGCTGATATTTCCATATAACTCTCTTCCTTGCCCTCACCCGAGTTCAACATCTCAGTGCTAAGATCAAAAGAGAACTGTTAGACCTCTGTACTTCTCCAGAAGCTCCCTAGATCTAGGGAGTGGGGGTGAGAGTTATATGGAAACCACATTAAACATGTCAGTTGTGTCACTTTGAGCAGTTTTCTAACTTCTCAACCTCAGTTGGGATGGTAACAGTACCTGGGTCTGGGATTTGATGTGAGGATAGCATGACTTAAGACAAAGCACTTGGTGTGGACCCTGACACGTGGCAAGTGCTTGGTGATTGCTATTACGGTGTACCTTCTCATGTGTAAAATAAGTTATTTATTCATTGTGTCAATATGTATTTATAGGACTTACACCAAGCATCAGGCACTATGCAAGATGCTGGGAATAAAATGGTGAATAAATACAAAGTACAATTCTTAGCATGGAAGTTACTGGTCCTGTTGGGAGAAAGACCAGGGATTAGCAAGTTTTTCTTAAAGGGTCAGATGGTAAACATACTCTAGACTTTATAGGCTACAGGGCAGAGGTTCTCAACCTGTGGGTCATGACCCCTTTGTAACAATGAAATACATCTTGCATATCAGATATTTATATTACGATTCATAACAGTAGCAAATTTACAGTTATGAAGTAGCAACAAAAATAATTTTATGGTTGGGGGTCACCACAACATGAGGAACTGTATGAAAGGGTCGTGGCATTGGGAAGGTTGAGAACCACTGCTATAGGGTATCTGTCACATATACCCAACTCTGCCACTGTAACAGGAAAGTAGCCTTAGGTGATTTATAAACAAATGGCCATGGCTGCATTCCAATAAAATTTTATTTGCACAAACAGAAGACTAGATTTGCCCTATGGCCATTGTTGAATGACCATTGATATAGCTAGTAATAGACATTAGCAGCAAGTATTTATTTATTTATTTATCTCCTAGTGGCTAGTATTTATTTAGAGCTTACTGTGTATTTGTTTACTTATTCAACAAACACTTATAAGCAATTACAATGAGCCAGACAATGTTTAAATCACTTCACACATATTAACTCATTTAAAATGTCCTTATGGTTTTGACTCCATGAGTTAGCACTATTCCTATTTTACAAGCTGGAATTGGTACTAGTAGTATTCTCATTTTACAGATGAGGAAGTCGGGTCACCAAGAGATGAAACTCGGATTTGAACCTAAACAATTCAGTGCCAGTGTCTGGGTTTGCAAATAGTCTCTCATACGACCTCCCTCATATGCTTAACTATGAAGGAAGGAGGTAACAATAAGATCTACCAGGCGGCACTCCTGGCCCAGTGGGTAGGGCACCAGTCCCATATACCCAGGGTAGCAGGTTCAAACCCAGCCCCGGCCAAACTGCAACAAAGAAATAACCGGGTGTTGTGATAGGTGCCTGTAGTCCCAGCTACTCAGGAGGCTGAAGCAAGAGAATCACCTCAGCCCAGGAGTTGAAGGTTGCTGTGAGCTGTGTGACACCATGGCACTCTACCAAGGGTGACAAAGTGAGACTCTGTCTCTACAAAAAAAAAAAAAATAATAAATAAATAAATTAATTAATTAAATAAAATAAAAAATTTAAGAAAAAAGTATCTACCTCCCAGGGCAGTGGCTGTGGCTCAAAGGAGTATGGCGCTGACCCCATATGCAGGAGATGACAGGTTCAAACCTAGCGCCGGCCAAAAACTGCAAAAAAAAAAAAAAAAAAAAATCTACCTCCCAGGTTTTTGTGACTCTTTAAAAAGATAGAAGTGTTTGGTAAATTGTAGCAGGTTAAGGATTATTAGTTGTTTCTGTTGCTCTCTGAAGCCATAGGCCCTGCCACTTTGTAGTGAGAAATTTGTCTTTGATTTCTGGACTGCACAGCAGAAGTGGATTGGCCATGCCTTGTCTATGTAGTAGATCTCGGAAAGGGAAAATGAGCCAGCTCTGGAAAGCTACATCTCATTTTTTCCTTTAGATGTCTTTGAACTTGAATAAAATGTTAACATCAGTCCTTGCTATATGCAACAGCAGCTGCTAAGTACTTCAGGAGCATTATGCATTTCATGTATAAAAACCCCACAGGAGTGTCTCGGTGCCTATATACTGCCAGCCACATACAACAAGGTTGACAGGTTTGAATCCAGCCTGGGCCTGCCAAACAACAATTGGCAACTACAACCAAAAAATAGCCAGGCGTTGTGGCAGGTGCCTGTAGTCCCAGCTACTTGGGAGGCTAAGGCAAGAGAATTGCCTAAGCCCAGGAGTTGGAGGTTGCTGTGAGCTGTGATGCTAGGGCTCTACCCAGGGTGACAGCTTGAGACTCTGTCTCAAAATAAATAAATGAATAAATAAATAAAAAGAAAGAAAGAAATAAAGAAAGAAACCGCATAGGAGGTAGTTGTGTCATCCATGGAACAGGTGAGAAAGCCAAAGCTCGGGAAGAGTGACATCTTCCACCTCCATCCCCATCCCATAGCTGACAGTGGTGGAGCCAGGATTTGAACCTGGTACCTCTAATGCTGATGCCTGCATTCTTGCCCGTGGGAGCCAGGAGCAGGGCAGGTGTACACATTGTCCTGGAACCTGCACTTGGCTTCTATCAATAGATCAGGGTGGAGAGCAAGTAAGAGGAATTGGTTAAATTGAGTATAGCTGACAAAGAAGACACTTTAATTTTATTCAGACACTGTCTGTGACATGGAAAAGATTTCATAAAACAATGTGTCCTCCTGATCATTAAAGTTCCTGAAAAATAATGACTTGGCACAGAGGTATCATAACCTGGAACACAAGCTTAGTGTCAGTTTCAAAAAAGCAATTTTTTTTTTTTTTTTTTTTTTTTGAGACAGAGTTTCCACTATGTGGTCCTCATAAACTGTCGTGGAATCACAGCTCTCAGGAACCTCAAACTCTTGGGCTTAAGCAATTCTTTTGCCTCAGCCTCCCAAGTAGCTGGGACTACAGGCACCCACCACAATGCTTGGCTATTTTTTGGTTGTGGTTGTCATTGTTGTTTGGCAGGCCTGGGCTGGATTCAAACCCACCAGCTCTGGTGTATGTACCTGGCGCCCTGGCCGCTGAGCTGCAGGCACTGAGCCAACGATGATAATTTTTATGCCTTGCCATTAAGGATCACTCATGCAGCTTAAAATGACAACAGGAAATGATGCTACCCTGTGCGTGTGGGTTTTGTGCTGGGGAACTGAACTTGTTCTTGAGGGAACTGCCCATCTGTGCTCCAAACTTTCCATTAACTTTCCCCATGTTTTAATGGACTGTCAGGGCTGGTCCTGGGCAGAGGCAAAGGAAGTACAAGAGGTTTTCATGCTGAGGGAAAAATAGGGAAGGTGGGGGTTGAGATGATTTTGGAAACCACTTTGGGAGGCTCCTGAGGGGTGAATTGTGTCCTTCCCTAAAGTTATGTTGAAGTCCTAATTCCTGGCACTTGGAATATGACCTTATTTAAAAATAGGATCTTTGGAGGAGCAAGATGGTGGCAGAGTACCAGCTTCCTTGCATCTGGGCACCATGAGTCTGGGGAGATAAGACTCCAGGCATGCAGGTCCTGTTACAATATAACTGAGGTGTTAATATTGTCGTTCCCCCTGCTTAAAGCAATTGATATATAACTATCTCTGTCTAACTCCCTTCCATAGTAAGACAGAGATGCTTGGTCTCAAACACTTATCCTTTGGGAGTACTGCAAAAATTGTGCCACAACATAAACATTGTCAAAGGTTGTGTTGCTTAGTCTCAAAAACTTTTTTTTCCTTTAGCAGCTCTGTGACAGATTGTGTTACATAAAACTTAATCATTGTCTATTTAAAAAAAAAAAAAAAAGACTCCAGGCATCCCTGGCTGGTGGGATCTGCATATAATCATCCCTTTGAGGATACAGGGAATCAGCAAAACTTCTGGACCCCAAGAGGAGGACAAAAACAGTGGAAAACTGGCAAGTGGTCGCATGTGTTCAATTGGTCTAATCCCGCCGCAGCTGTAAGTACAGCAGCAGCGAGACTGCAAACCAGAAAGGCCTTACCTGTGAACTGTTATGGTGTTTTTGGACTTGGCACTCAGTTGAACTGCCTTGGGGAGAGCTTGAGCAGGAGTGTGGAGAATTTGGGGCATTGTCTAGGGCCCCAGACTGAGCCACTGAGCCAGACAAAGCTAATAGAGTTTGGCTGTGTTCCACAGGGAACCATTGTGAGAGAACTGTCCCAGCAAGGTCAGCCCTCAGGGTTGCAGAGCAAGGATTGAGTGGGAGCTAGTAACCTAGTGACTAAGCAGCCTAAAGGTGGGGACTGAGCTGCCTTACAGCCTTAACCCTCAGGGGCAGAGTGAGACCAATTTTGGCACACTGGATAAGTGGATAGCCACTTCAGCAGTGATTCCAGTGACAAGCACTTTCCTGGAAAAGGTTCTGCTTAGCAAGTTTAGAAGCTTAAAGTGTCTTTTAAGAGGGCTGAAGAGAGACTTAGGGTGTCTACCTTGTGGGGTTTGAGAAATCAGCAGAGGCCTCCAGTTGTATCAGCATTGTGATTAACATCTCATACACCAGAAGACCACCGGGTGCTCATACAATATTCAACAAGATATATATACTGCTTTGTTTTTGGTTGTTTTTGTTGTTCTTTGTTTTGTGTTTAATTTGATGTTGTTGTTTTGTTTTTTGATTTCAACCTTTTCTGTACAGATTTTTTTTCTTTTCTTTCTCCATTTTTCTAGTTTAAATACAATTTCCCATTGCAGCCTTTTTCAATAACTAGAACTTCATTTTTGCTAGTGTTTCTACACTTATTATTTGGATTTTCACCCAACTTTACCCTGTAAAGTTTTCTGTTTGCTTGTTTTGGTTTGATTTATAGCATTTTTGTCTTTCCTCTCTACTTGGTGGAGGTGGGGTACTGTGTCTGATCAGGTTAGGGAAGAGCTGCTGACCTCAAGGGAAACACCCAACTGGGCACCACCAGAGCTTGGGGTTTCTTTAAGGTTGTGTCAAAGTACCCCACTGTACACCTATATTGCTCTGTCTCCCTCTTTCTGTGCCTCTCTTCTTTTTGTCAATATTCCATTTACCCTCCCCCTATCCTTTCTGTATTTTCTTTTCATTCTTTCCTTCTTTCTTTCATCCCTTCTTGCTCCTCAACCTTCTCATCCTTCTGGTCCTGTACAAAAAGGACTCATCGAAACCTTAGTTCACAGGCATGGGAAC
>CAUYPK010035200.1:0-13298 GCA_963574355.1 Loris lydekkerianus | reverse complement strand
GGGAGCACCATGGCACCCTAGTAGGGGAGGTGGGACCAGTTTTTAGAGGGTCGCTTCCGTGAAATGAAGTGGGAGGGCTTTTGATTTCTGCCCTTTTGTTTGTAGGGTCCTTAAGCCGGACTCGTGGGGGGAGGGGAGACTCCCGTCGGCTTGGTGATGGATTTTGTACCTTTTGTTTGCGTCCTTGTGGTCTCAGCTCGCCTCAGTGGTGTTGATGTGCGATCTCCAACTTTCTCTCCTGGTATAGCTCGAATCCTCCAGGTTACTTACTAAATTTCCATCCTTTAACTCTCCTTCTGGACGGGAGCCTCTGTGAAAAGCTGGCTTCAGTCCGCCTTCTTGTCTCCCCCCCATCCAGATATTTTTTATTGTTGTTGATCTTGCAGTGTTATCTCTCCTCGCTGTAGTTGCCTGTGGTTCATACGGGTTGTCTGCTGACCCTTTGACCTCATACATTAACCATCAGCTCCTGAAAATCCTTTTATTGCTACTAAAAATAAACAACCTTTATAGACTTTCTAATGGATTTAGCTTCTGTATGAGTTATTTTTATTTTTGTTAATAGATTCATTTTTAGCCTGGTGTGGGGGCTCAGGCCTATAAGCCTAGCACTTAGGAGGCCAAGATGGGTGGATAGCTTGAGCTCAGGAGTTCAAGACCAGCTTGAGCAAGAGTGAGACCTTATCTTTATGAAAAATAGAAAAACTAGCCCAGTCATTGTGGTGTGTGCCTATATTCCCAGCTACTCAGGCAAGAGGACCACTTGAACCCAAGAGGTAACCTCTATAAGATGACACACAATGGAAGATGTGACTGATAGTGGATTGTATTTCTTTTTCTTTCTTTTTTTTTTTTTTTTTTTTTGTTTTTAGACAGAGCCTCAAGCTGTCGCCCTGGGTAGAGTGCTGTGACATCACAGCTCACAGCAACCTCCAACCTCTGGGTTCAAGCCATTCTCCTGCCTCAGCCTCCCAAGTAGCTCGGACTATAGGCACCTCCCACAACACCCGGCTAGTTTTTTGGTTGTAGCAGTCATTGTTGTTTGGCGGGCCCAGGCTGGATTCGAACCCGCCAGCTCAGGTGTATGTGGCTGGCACCTTAGCCATTTGAGCCACAGGTGCCGAGCCAGCCGATCTTAACTAAAATTCATAGTTACTGTAATAATTTGTTGAAAGAATAACTATGCGCTGAGAGGGAATATGCATTCATATTAGATGGGAGAGATCATCTAATGCATCTGTCTTAGTTAGATGGGAGAGATCATCTAATGCATCAACATGTGTTGCTCTGGGAATTAGAAAATATTCATTGTTTTACTCTGTAAGGTAGATTATTGAAGATTGTTGGAAAAGCCTCCTTATCATGTACCCTAATTATTGAGAACATTGATGTTTTCTATATTTCAACAGAAGTCTTGGAAAAGTGCAAATAACATATGAATGTTTTTATGGCATTCGATTTGAAAAAGAATGAATGGAATGTAAACAAACAACAGAATGAAACAAGCAATCTCTCTTTAGCAAATATTAAATCGGTTTCTTTTTATATTTCAAAAGAAGCAAAGTAGAATCTAGTACAGAAAGCAGGTACATCTAACCTTGACGATCCTAGAAGGAGCATGGACAGAATTGAACCTTGAGGAATACATGCGTTTACACACACACTATATAGAGAGATAATTTAGAATTAAGAATTAATTTATTCATGTGCTTGTTCAACAAATATATATTGAATGCCCAATATATATCATCTGCTCTACTAGGCATGAAAAAAATGTTTAAAGATTAAAAAAACAGAATCTCTAAAGGCAGAGAATTCAACATCTAAGAAAAAATAGATACATCAACAAATAATTCTAAAATAATTCAGCTTGCACAATAATACAAGGCCTATGTATTAACATGGGAACATTGTGGAGAGACATCTAATTTACCTTTACTGGGGAAGAAGCAGGAAAGACCTCCTATAAATGTTGATAAGAAGCAGGAAAGACCGCCTATAAATGTTGATAATCAAGTTGAATTTCAAAGAATTCATTCAATTATTCATTCATACCTTCAGCAAGTATTTGTAGAGAACCTAACCAGCCCTACGCTGGTACTGGCAATAAAACAATAAACTTCACATTTCTTACTGAATGATTTCCATTTATAGCTTTCATTCTAGTGGATGAAAATTTAATAAATTAAATGGCAGGGTTAGGTGTTACAGGAAATCACAAGGTAATTTATGCTGAGCTTGTACTACTATAAGAAAAGGTACATTTAGAAGCTAAGCAGGAGTGGGGATAATGATCATAGCATAGAAAACCTGTAGCTCATGTCAGTGTTTGCTGCTGCTAGTTTAAAATCAATTTGGACACACTATATGTTATACAATGTCATGCATAGATCACAGTAAAATACTGATTAGCAATTTCCATAGTCATATTTTTATTTCTTATAGTTGCCTTAAGAATTATATGGAGCATGGGAGACACTATGAAAGAGTTGAATACACAAGCTGGATGACTCAGAAAATTTCTCTATTTCAATATTTCGTGTCCATAGGCTAGCATCAAGTCATGTATCTTATTTGTTTATTTATTTATTTATTTATTTATATTGTTTGGGATCATTGAGAGTACAAATTAGGTTGCATTGATTATATTTATTAGGTAAAGTCCCTCTTATAATGTGTTCCACACCCAAGAGGTGTGCCATAATCATGACCCGCTAACCTTCTCCCTCCTCCCCTCTCCCGCCTCTCTCTTTCCCATACCCCCACATTGTATTAGCTCATCTACTGCTCTCATATTAGAATTGTGTAGATTGAATTCTTGCTTCTCCATTCTTGTGATGCTTTACTAAGAAGGATGTGTTCTACCTCCATCCAGGTTAATACAAAGGATGTAAAGTCTCCATCTTTTTTAATGGATGACGAGTATTCCATGGTATACATTTACCACAGTTTGTTAATCCATTTCTAGGTTAGTGGGCATTTAGGCTATTTCCACATTTTGGTAATTGCAAATTGAGCTGTAATAAAAAAGTCTACTACAAATGTTCTTATGATAAAAGGATGTTATTTTCTTCTGGGTAGATGCCTAGTAATGGGATTGCAGGATCAAATGGGAGATCCATTTTCTGTTCTTTGAGGCTTCTCCATACTTCCTTCAAAAAAGGTTGTATTTGTTGGCAGTCCCACCAACAGTGTAAAAGTGTTCCCTTCTCTCCACATACACACCAGCATCTGCAACTTTGAGACTTTGTGATGTGGGCCAGTTTCACTAGGGTTAGGTGACATCTCAAGGTAGTTTTGATTTGCATTTCTCTGATGATTGGGGGTGATGAGCATTTTTTCCTATGTTTGTTTTTTGGTTGTTTGTTTCAAACTTTATTCAAATTAATAGGAGGCTACAATATTTAGGTTACATTGTTCTCACTTCCAGGGTAAAGTTCCATTTGTAGAAGAGCTGAAAGGAGTGTGTTGGGGACTTTAGTAAAACTTGGGAAGTTTTCATTTGATAGTCTCCGCCAGAGCTTCCATTCTTTTGGAACAATCTTCTTCCCCTTCAGGAATCCCTATTATTCATATGTTTGAATGCTTCATGGAGTCTCATAGTTCTCCAAGTACCTATTCTACTTTCTCTTCTTTTCTGTCTCTTTACCTGGGTTAACTCAAAAACTTTACCCTCCAGCTCTAAGCTTCTTTCTTCTCCATGCTAACCTACTTTTGATACCTTCTACTGCATCTTTACATTCCCTGATTGTCTCCTTCATTTCCTTAAGCTTCATCATATCCTTTCTATATTCTCTATATCTCTCGTCTGACTTATGGTTCTATCTTTACAGTTTCTCATCCATTCCTCTTATTGTCTTTATCATCCATATTTTAAACTCCCTTTCTGTCAAGTACATTAATTCTTTACAGGTGGAGTCTGCTGCTGTAGCTGCCTCATGGCCCCTTAGGGGAGTTCCTCTGTTTGGGGTTTTCATGTTGCCTAAATTTTTCTGTTGTTTCCTCCTCATGTGTTTTTTCCTCTTGTTCACCTACTTATCTTCCTTTTTCCTTCTCACCTCCTCCTTTGCTTCAAATTACCTTGTCTCAGAGCTTAGGCCTTGAAGTGGCCTCAACCTGCTCAAAGCAAAACTCTTCCTCATGGCCAAATAAAATAAAATAAAATAAAATAATAAATGTCCAGGATGAAAGAGGGAAGGGGGGAGAGAGGGTGGGGGGAAGGAGAGTAATTGGTGGGACCTCATCTATGGTTATATTGCAAGGGTACATGTCAAATCTATTAAGAGTAGAGTATATATGTCTTAACACAATAATCAAGTAAGTGAGGTGAAGGCCATGTTAATCAGTTTGATGTAAGCATTCCAAACTGTATATAAAATCAGTACATTGTACCACATAAATGCATTAATGTATACAGTTATGATTTTATAAAAAATTAAAAAGAAAAGTACTTGCTTTTGATAACATGTTGCAATATGGAAGGTAGAAGAGACTCTTGGAGTTCATCTATTGCAGATATGAACAAATGTTTTATGGTGCATGCACTCAGTCATGGACAACAGACAGTTTATAAGGACAAGAAACCAACTCATTGAGAAGATTTCCCTCACCTACATGGATTTTTAAAATTCTTTGAAATCTCTATCCCATTATTTTATCAACTACAACTGTCCCAACTGTTTTTAAGATTTGTATTTATATTACATTAAAGTTCTGTTTTTACATGATTTCCTGAAAAATCTTTAGAGCTTTTCAAAAATCTTAGTTTAAAAAAAAAAAAAGCAAGGACAGTGGGGAAGATTAGATGCATAGATAGATGTACATAGATATGATTATAGATTATCTGAAGTTTATCATACTCATGCCAGTGCATAAACTATTTAAATATCTATAAAAGAAAATTATAAAGACCAACATAACCAGGAAGGGGGTATTATAGAGCAAGTTTGATGGAAAAGCTCAGAACAGAGCTCAGCATCACTGTTCTGTTAAAAAGTCTGTTATCTAGTTCCTAGTTTTATATGTATTTGCATCATTTTTTATTTTGTTCAAATTTGTATGCCTTTTATTCTTAAATTCCCTGAAGCTGATAATGTATTTCTTGATATATATGTCATATATATTTATTTCTTCATATAATGCATTTATATATGGGTGTGTATACATATATATATATCTTATATCTTTTGTTTGTAACAAGTGGATTTCAATATCTTGATTGTGGTGAAGTTGATTTATTCTTTTTAAGAACCATTTTACTGTGAACACTTGAAGTTCAATATTTATTGAGTGTCTCTTCTCTGAAGTACTGTTCTGTACTATACACTTCATTTTTTACTGTTTTTACTTAGAAAGCACTTGGGTAGAGTTCAAACTCATTTTGACAAGTCTCTTAGTTGTGGTTACCCACTCAGAGTACCATTTTTGGAGGATAATTTCTGTATTGCATTAAAAGATAAACTTTAAGTAGTCTGAACGGAATTCCCTGGAAATCAAACATCTTAGCTTTCTGAATCAGACACCTTATGAACTGAACTCTTTTAAACATACTATGATCAAGTTGATCCAAGGACAAGATTAGATGATGTGATCATGTGAGCCTGGATTCAAATACTCTAAAACATTTTGAAAATACGGTGTATTTTAAGCAGAATATATTTTGATCTAGCCTAGAAATCAGTATCAAAATTTTTACATTAATTCCCTTCTACTTTTTGTTACATAATAATATGATACCATACAAAGGAAAATACTAAAATGTTTAATAAAATCTAGATACTATAAGGCAGTGGTTCTCAGTCTTCCTAATGCTGCAATGCATTTCCATTGTTACAAAGGTGTCACAACCCACAGGTTGAGAACAGCTGCATAAGGTACAACTATCAAACTCTGCCCAAAGCATTTAAGTCAGATTTCTGCAATCCTGCAAGTATACATGTACCTTAATACCATGTCTTGGAGGTACAACAGTATTGTGTGAATGTTAAATGTTTAGTTTTGATCTTTTTACCAAGGTTATGTAAAACACTAACATTAGTGGAAGCTAAAAGAAGGGTACACACAAAGGGCCTGCACTTAGCTTTTCAATTTTCACAAGTCTGTAATTTAGTGCAAAAGGAGTTTTTTTTTTTTTTTAGACAGAGTGTCACTTTGTCACCTTTGGTAGAGTGCTGTGGCATCACAGCTCACAGCAACCTCCAACTTTTGGGCTTAGGCGATTCTCTTGCCTCAGCCTCCCAAGTAGCTGGCACTACAGGTGCCCGCCACAACACTTGGCTATTTTTTGTTGCAGTTGTCACTGCTGTTTTAGCTGGCCAGAGCTGAGTTTGAACCCACCACCATCGGCATATGGGGCTGACGCCCTATCCACTTAGCCACAGGCGCGACCCAAAAGGACTTTTGTAACGAAGAAGAAATGCATATTTTACTTTACGACAGATACTTAATTTTGGTTCACATTATTTGTATTCTCAATTTTTTGTTCACTTACATTCAAACATAGCTTTCAAATGGTATAGTGACTTAGACTAGTTATACCTAATTAATTACAAAACTAAGAACCCACATTTCCTGAAGCATAGTCTAATCTACCATAAATTAATTTTTAATGAAACAGTAAAATATGCAGACATAATTCTTTTAAAAATTAATTTCAGGATTGTACAGTTGCTAATACCCATCTCTGTCACTCTGCTCCTAAATAGTGACTTAGGATAGCATTTATAACCAATAGTATAATAATTATATTACTGTTAGCTTACTTGGAAAAGTAAGTCCCAGAAAAAAACAAGTAAGTTTACTCTTATTTCTTATCCTATTTTATCTAAAGTGAAAATGCTGTGTTTTCCAAGGTATAGCAATGTTATATTAAATTAATGTTTCTTATAAACTAAATATCCCTGTATTTCAATTAAATATTTTCTTTTATATCATACTCAGAAAATATATTTAAAAATTATTCATGGCTAATGTAAATTAACCTAAGAACATATCTGATAATTTAGGAAAAACATTATAAATGTCCTTCTTTTATATCAGAAAGTCAGAAAAGTCATTAATCTTAGAATAGTAAGATCAAGTTTAACATTTGTAAAGATTTGAGAAAACATTATACTTCCTAAGTAAGTACAATTTTCTAAAAGTTCTTACTATTCTTCAAAATACACACACACACATACACATCCAAGTAATAACCATAATTTGATTGTTGATTCAATTAATACTATGCATTCAGTGAACTCATTATTTTTCCTTCCAGATTTCCAGACACAGATGTCCACATAAATCACACTTACTTTATGAAAATGAAGTGAATCTTTCAGCAATTATCTTGAGAACTAATCATATTATTATTACTATTCTTATTGAAGTATTCACTTCAAAGGAAATAATTAAAAACCTGAAACATATTCTATAAACATTCCAGTTATAGAAGGAACCCAAGATTATTGAAGCCAATGTGATAGATTTAGAGACCCATTCAATATCACGAGCATCTCTATATAAGCAAGTCTTTGTCTGAAACTATAAACAGTAAGTGAAGAGGGCTTTGAAATATTTGTGCTAGAAATTATTCACCAGACCAATTCAGGAAATATTCAGAGAAATAGCACTGAGGTATCAATAAATGTCACAGATGCATGGACTGGATCAGAGTGCAAGAAGAGCTAAGTAAGTAGCACACTTTGGCTTCTTTTACCTGAGCCATGTATAGGTGAATTCATACAGATCTCCAATGGATATAGGATTATAATTTTTAATACATAATTTTTTACTATCTCTCACACATATAAACATACTTTCTTTTACAGAAACAATCTATATTTATCATACTTCATTCTAAATACCAAACTCCGTCTTATAACATAAGGTAACATGTCAGCACTTTTTGCCTGCTTAAGGATTACCTTAAAAAATTCAAGAAATTTGTACAAGCTTTCAAAAATTAATTGATATCTTTTATAATCTGTCTGACAATGTTTCAATGCAAAGTTTATTGTCAATGTTATGGGTGATAATTTTCAACATTAGTTATCTGTTTTCTTTTTTGTTCTGGAGTTTTATGAAATCTTGTGACATATCATCAAAAGATTTTATTAAGTTTTCTATCATTTTGTTCATGAGATACTCTCCTTTATAAAATAAAAAGTTAGTTTTTGGAGAATCTTTTACTCTGTCATAGGTTCCTATATAAACACCTACATTTATATATATTTTGTTTTGGGGAGACGAAGTTTCATTTTGTCACCCTCAGTAGAATATTTTGGCATCATAGTTCACAGCAACCTCAAATTCCTGGGCTCAAGCAATCTTCTAGCCTAAGCTTTTCTATTTTTAGTAGAGATGGGGTCTCACTCTTGCTCAGGCTGATCTGGAATCCGTGAGCTCAAGCGATCCACCTTCATTGGCCTCCCAGAGTACTAGCATTATTGGCGTGACCACCATGCCCAGCCTACAGTATTTTTTTTTTTTTTACTTCAATTCTAAATTCCTTTATAAACTGATCTATTAACATAAATGGAAATGTTCACCCACTGCTAGCACCTTTAACAATCCCTATTGTAACATTGCTAAAAAGAGGCCCTATTTGAAATGCTGTTTTATATAACTATTATAATGTTCAAAGTTACATTTTTATTCCTAGTGCCAGCCTCTGATTTATGCTGTGTTTGCCTGGGCTTCTCACAAATTGAGCCATTAATGCCCATAGTTCTTTTTATTTGCTCACATTATGGGTTCTTAAACTTGGTTTCATTTGTCAGAACCAGTTTGTTTTTGCTACTACTGTAACCTCTTATGTTTCTCTGCCCTAAATCTTAAGCTATCTAGCCAGTTTTTGCATTCAAACCTGGGAACGTCAGTACTGATAAAACTGATAGGTATTTTGCTATCAATAAGAATTATGAACCAGTCATCTGGTGTCAGGTAAGGGAGCTCTCAGGTGTGTCAAAGGTTTTCTTACCTACAAAATTTTTTACTGGTATTATTTTCTGTTTTTATTCCTCAGAAACTTTCAAGGACTAGAGAATTTATAAACTTATTCTTTTTTTAGGATTTTTTTTTTTAATTTTGCTCTTCTCCTCTTATGAGAAGGTAGTGTTATTGCTCACTTTCAAGCCCCTTAAAGATTTAATTTTGCATACATGATTTGTTCAGATTAGAAAAGTGGAATGAATGACACTTTGAACATATTTTAACATGATGACATTTTAAACAGAGATTTGTAAATCAAATTTATTTTGTATAAAATCACTTGATTCAGACAGGCCCATGATAGATATTAATATAAATGGTCCAACTTTGGTAGTTATATATGTACAATTTTTTACGAACTCAATAGCATTCTCATACATCAATAACAACCAAGCTGAGAATTAAATCAAGAATGCAGTATCATTTACAATAGCTACAAAAAATTTAAAATATCTAGGAATATTCTTAGCCTAGGATGTCAAAGATCTCAATAAGGAGAACTAACTCACTGATGAAAGAAATTGATGGATTTATTTCCATCATTAATTAGAAGAATAAATATTAAAACAGCAATGCTGTCCAAGTAATCCACAGATAAAATTAAATTCCTGTCAAAATATCAATGTAATTTTTCACACAATTAGAAGAAACTATTCTAAAAGTCATATAGTACAACAACAAAAACTTGAATAGCCAAAGTAATCCTAAGTGAAAGGAACAAAACTGGAGGCATCGTATTACCTGACTTAAATTAGGACTATAACCAAAAAGCATGATACTGGAATAAAACAGGCATACTGATCAGTGGAACAGAACCCCAAATCCAGACATAAAACTGTACACCTACAACCAACTGATCTTCAACAAGTAGACCAAAACATACATGGTGAAGGGGACACACTGTTCATTAAATGGTGCTTGGACAACAGAATAGCCATATGCAAACAAATGAAACTGGATCCTTTTCTCTCACCATCTACAAAAACTAACTCAAGTTGGATTAAAGACTTAGATATAAAACCTGGAACCATAAGAATCCTAGAAGAAATGCTGGGAAAACTCTTCTGGAGATTGGCCTAGCCCTAAGCAAAGAATGTATGATTAAGATCCCAATAGCAAATGCTACAAAACTTAAAAAGCTTCTGCCCAGCAAAAGAAATAATAAAAAGAATAAATAACAGACAGCCTACAGAATGGCAGAAGACATTTGCAAACTGTGTGTCTGGCCAAGGACTAATATTCAGACTCTAGAAAGGAACTCAAACAACCAGCAAGATTTAAAAAAAAATTAAAAAGTGGAAAAATGTCCTAAGCAGGCATTTTTCAAGAAAAGATATATAAAGCCAACAAATATATTTAAAAATACTCCGCATCACGAATCATTAGAGAAATGCAAATTAAAATCACAAAGAAATAACATTTTACACCAATTAGAATGACCATTACTATAATAAAAGGGAAATAATAGATAGTGGTATGCGTGCATTGAAATGGAACATTATACACTATTGGTGGGAAAGTAAATTAGTACAAACTCTATGACGATTAGTGTAGAGATTGCTCAAAGAAGTAAAAGTAGATTTACCATTTGACCCTGAAATTCTGCTATTGAGTATTTACCTGGAGGAAAATAAATCATTATATCAAAAAGTTAACTAAACTCATATGTTGATTACACACAATTAGCAATTGTAAAGATACAGAATCAACGTAAATGCCCATATGATAAGTGCATAAAGAAAACATATATGTGTGTGTGTTTATACACACACACACATACACACACACAATAGAATACTAAAGAGCCAGAAGGAAGAATGGAATATGTTTAACAGCAATTTGAATGGAATTGGCAACTATTATCTTAAGTAAATTATTTCTAAGGAACAAAAAATAAATGTCACCTGTTCTCACTTACTTGTAAGCTGAGGCTACACAAGGACACACGATGTGATATAATGGACATTAAAGACACAAAATGTGGTGGGGTAGGTGGGGGATTGGAATGGAAAATTACCATAGGGTGTAAGGGACACTACGTAGCTGATGGGTACACTAAAAACCCTGACCAGATTCACTGCTACACAATATGTACATGTAATGGAATTCAATTTTTGCCTCCTACACCTATTAAAATAAAAATGAGTCAACTACTAAAAAATCAATAGTGTCACTTTCATAGCTGAGTTTCACATATTGGAGTGAAGGGTTAAGTCCATAGTTTGTTATTTATTACACTTGGAAGCAGCTAGTAGCTGTTCACACTCAGCATGATTGAAAATAGGAGAAATTTAATACTTCTGCAAAGATTGCAACTGGTATCTTATTATTTTAAACATGCTGACTTTTGAAGAGTATACTCTCAATATTTCTTTTTATTTCATGTAAATTTGTCTCCCAACTATCCTGTAGTTTATCTTTTGATTTATTCTTTCTGTGAAATGCTGCTTCTGATCTTACTCTCCTTCTCAGACTCAAATGTCTTTGCCCATCCTGTCATTTCTTATTTCATTTATTTTACTGGAAAAGTTGAAATGACAAGTGCTAGCCAATTCCTATAAATTTGATTGATAGGAAAATTATGAAGATGGCTTATGCCAGCACTCTAAAAGTAACTCACTGAAATAATTCCAGTGTCAAAAGACCATAGAGGCGTCCTTTGAAAATTTATTTACTTTAAGAGATAAAGTTTAACTTTAGTGTTTTTAAGAAATTAAAACTACATCTAGAAGACTGACACAAAGCTTTTCAACATTAGGGATTGAAACAAGTTGCATCATTTAAGTGAACCATACCAACCTAACAGGCTAAACCATAAATAAATATATTCCAACCTCAAATATTTAGCTCAGAAAAAATATCACACATGAGAAGTTAGTTGAATGGAATCTAGTGTAATTCATGTCATAGTTTATTTTTTCCTTTTTACTTTTTTAATTCCAAAATATCATGGGGGTAAAAATGTGTCTGGTTACATAGATCATTTTGCTAAGATTGACTGAGAGTTATAAGTGTACCCACGAGCTGACAGTGTTCACTGTATCCTTTACGTAGGTTTTCACCCATCCCCTCTGTGCCCACCCACGTGCTTGATTTCCACTGACTTTTACTTCCCTCTGTGCACATGTGTTCTTATCGGTCGGTTCCAATTTAACAATGAGTACATGTGGTGTTTCTTTTTCCATTCTTTAGTCAGTTAACTTAAGATAATGGTCTCTAGTTCCATCACATTTTTGTTTTACTTTTTTATTGTTATTGTTGTTGCTACAAATAACTGTGAATCAAAGAGTGACTTCAATAGCAACTATATCCCCAATAAATACAATGTGAAAAAACTCCATGGTCTTCCATAAAGTGTGAAATGCTATAACTGCTACACACTTTTATTACTACTTTCTAGCTTCTAGTATGAATATCCTGAAAATATCTATTTTCCCAAGTATTAATATATCAGTTACATTTTAGAGTGTCTAATCACTTTGTTGTGTCTTCAATCAACGAATAGTATTATCTTGTCCATATTCTGTGAGTACTTTATGCCTTTCCAACACATAAAATGTTGATAGATCATTTATTAGTTAAGCACCTATGACTTGCTGAGTTTACATCAAGCTGCACTTCTAAGAGCTTTAAAAAAGAGACAATGAACAAAACATACAACATTCTTCTTCTCCCATAACACTCATTCTTGTTTGGGAAGATAATAACAATATTAAAAAGCATTTAAGTATGTCAAATCCTTTTAAAATGTTAGGTCAAAACACAATGCAGAAAAAAATAAAAAACACAAATAAGGAAAATAAGGAATGCTGAAGGCCATTTTTTATATTGAAGAACATTTTTTATAGTAAGGTCAAGGAAGACTTTTGGGAGAGTAGACCTGTAGAAATAATCTTCTGGCTCTTTGGAGGAATCACATTCCGGATATTCTTTTTTTTTTTTTTTTTTTAACCTGAGATTAGGTTTTTTTTTTTTTTATTATAGATAAAAATATGCACCATTCTTTATCAAGTTTAAAGTACATTCCTTAAAAAGAAGCAGAGTCTGCCTGGAGTGTAGGGCATATGGCATATAATACTTTTAAAGGCCCAGCAAATTTTATATTTTAGTTTCTTTTAAAATTTAAAAGAAAAAAGTGAATGTAATAAAAGAGAACATATAATAATAATAAATCCAGCCTGGGTTATATTTTTCGTGTTTATTTCTGTAAGAAGAAGTTCATGAAGACAAATGTTGCTAGGCCCGTGACATCCTAATGCATTTCTCCTAAGAGGCAGAGTGAATGAGGGGGAGTGATGTGGACACAAATTCAATAGCTAGGCTGT
>CAUYPK010035199.1:0-26768 GCA_963574355.1 Loris lydekkerianus | reverse complement strand
GAGATGGCTCAGGGATGTCTTGTGAAAGCAGCATATTTTGGAACTCATCCTGATGATATCTCTGTTGTTATTGATACTGTAATATCTATTTGTAAAGAGATCTATTTGTAAAACATGCTGTTTTTGAAATAGATGTCTGATGAATATTATACATCCTTTGCTGAATTAGAAAAAAAAAAAAAAAAAAAAAAGTCTGGAGACACGAAGCATACAGTCAGACAATGGCCAGATCTCTGACCCACAACCTCTGAGGCAACCAGCCCAGGATACCAAATCACAACCTGGGCAAGGACCACCCCAAATGGTCAGAACTCGGTCAACAACCTGTCAGCTTGCCTAACCTTAGCCTTCACTTCTAGCTCAGGACTAACCAGAGAAAGCCGAATATGCCCCTCTGATCACTCATACAGGACACCTAGTTCCAATCAGCCCACCTCCACTCGGCGACCTCCACTCAGGACAGACCTGAAGTCCTCTCATCTTGCTCACTGTAAAGCTGTCCCAGTCTCCCGATGCCTCTGGCCAAGGCAGTGTTGGTGGCCAACTTCTTTGTTATAGCAAAGAGGCTCTGCTGGTTCTCCTTTGGGAAGCCTTGTCTTTAGTTCCACAGTCAATAAGCATAATAAGTAAAAATTATTGAAGCATGCTCTTCCTTTGTCCAACAGACCCCTTTGGATTATTCTTAACACAGCATCCAGAGCAATCTTATTAAAAATAATAAAACATAATGTTTAACACTGTGGAAAGAAGAAAATGTGTAGCAGGGTAAGGGAGATCTGGAATGCTGGTGGGGGGAGGAGGGCCAGGGCTGCAGTGGGATTGTCAAGGTGGGCCTGGTTGAGAAGGTGACACCAGAGGAGAGACCAGGAGACCGGCAGCTACCCATGTGTATGCCAAGGGGAAAGCATTCGAGGCAGAGGGAATATGCCTGAGGCAGCTGCGGGCCTGACGTGCTCCAACAAGGTGCAGAGGGCAAAAGATGAAGGACAGGAGGGAGTTCTGAGAGGTCACAGGGAGAGGGGGCCTCTGGAGGTTGTGCGTGGAATTTGGCCTCTCCTCTGAGTCAAATGGGGAGCCATGGGAGAGTTCTGAGCAGACGAGTGGTATGATCTGATTTAGGTTTTAACAGGATTATTCTAACTGCTGTGTTGACAAAAAACTGCAAATGGGCCAGGACAGAAGCAAGAAGCCCACTGAGAAAGGGCTGCGTCGCCCGGGCAAGAGGGGTGGGAGCCTAGACCAGCAGTGGCAGTGGAGATGATGACGAGAGCCAATAGGACTTACTGATGGCTTAGGTATAAGGCATGGAAACAAAAGTAGGCACCAAAGATGACTCCAGGGTTTGAGGACTATGAACCGGGAGGAAAGGGTCACCACTAACTGAGACAGGCAGGCCTGCTGGTAAGGCAGGTCTTGCAGTGAAGATGAGTTTTGAATGGGTTAGGGTTGAGATGCCTACGAGATTATTCAAGTAGAAATCTCAAGAAGGCAGTTGGATGTGTGAGTCTGGACTATGGGAGAAACTCAGTACCTTCCTTCCCACTTTTCCTCTCTCAGAAGTGCAGACACCATCACAGACGGCATGTATGTCAATCCTAACAACACAAGACGGCGTGTATGTCAATCCTAACAACCTGTTGATCATCTCACCCAGAAGCTGGCACATCAGAAAGGGCTGCCTGCTCTGGGCTTCCCCAAGGTTACACCTGTGTCTCTGGACAGCTTCCACCCACATCAAGTAAGAGCAATGAAAACTTCCCTGATCAAACTCCTCCCAGAATGGAGGGAGCTTGACCTGGTTCCACCCTTCCTGAGGCCCACAGAACAACACATATCAAAAGGTCTAAAGAACGGCATAATCTTTGACTTAGAAATTTTGAATAAAGAAATAGGGCTGAAGAAAACAAATAGGTAAACACAGGAAAATGTTGATCTCAGCATTATTTACAGTGGTGAAAAACTGGAAACAACAGTAGGAAACAAGCTAAATAAATAATGGTAGATCCATATGACAGAATACTACAAAGCCATTGAACATCATGTTAGAGAGAAAATATTATGGCAGTGGGGAAAGACTCATTATATATTAAGGTTACAAAACAATGTGCACAGTTTGCTCCACAGGAGAGAAACCCAAACTGTTAGGAGGAACTACCTCTGCGTGGCAGGAGTAGGGGTTGTTTTTACTCCTTCTCTGGGTTATCTTCAGTGTCCTAAAGTTTCCATGGTTTACATGCATGATTGTTATAATCAGGAAAAAACACATGAAATAAAAACACAACAAATGTTACAAAATTTTCCAAGTTAAACTTATCCCAGTAAAAAAGATTACTACCCATTCCACAATGTGCCGGGAGGCTTAATGCATTTGAAGACACAAAAGAAACTGGAAGAGTAAAAGGTAATACTTGGAACTGGCATCTTCCTATAGCACAACAGTGGCCACTATCGACACGACACAACTGCCTCCCCGGAGGCCACACCACCAACAAACTGATGCACAGACTGGAGGGATTCCGCTCGCTCTATGATGGCCCACATCTGGTCCTCCTGGAGCAAGAGGAAGGGGACTGAGGGAAGCAGGAAAGAAGGCCAAGGCCGCAGGGCCCGGGGTGGCCTCAGTATCTCCCCGGAGCCTGTCAGAACGCAGGGTCCCAGGCCCACTCTCACACCCACTGAATCAGCACGTGCATTTGATTAAGTGCTTAGGCGGTGCCTGTGGGCCCTAAGTTTAAAAAGCCCTCTCCATAATACAACATTTTTTCCCACTTTGAGGTGGGTTTGAGATGATCTCAAGAAGAAAACAGACAACCGAGTAGAAGGATTTCTCAACCAACTACTCGTTGTCTAAAAGATGTAAAATCACCAGTACATCCAAAGTGTAGAGCCTCTGGGCCCTTGAGCGATACCAAGTCTGTGGCACTGACCTTGGAAAGCTACTATCATCTGATAAGCATTTTATAGGATGCCAACAGAGATCAGGCATTCCCACCTCTACCTGGGGAATCCTGAGGCCTCGCTGGCTGGGTGGATGGCTGTGCATGAATGGTTGATAGGGCACAGCCCAGAAGGGAACATAAAAGGAGTAAAAGTAGGTCAAAGGACTATCATGACATCTCCAGGCCTTTCCCAGCACTCAGAATGCAGCTGGGTTGGAAGGAGGAGAGAACAAGCTGAGTGAGAAGGCTGTTTTTCTGACAGAGATGGTCCAATTTGCCAGAAAGGGGGCAAGGGATAGGGGGAAAAAAGGCTGGATTACCATATCCGTAGTCCCATGGCTCAAATACATGGGTCACTCACCTCATACATAAATTACTCCTTATGGGATTCCTTTATGCTTCGTTGAAAATGGGAGAAAACTAACATTTAACAAGGCTCTAATCTGCACCACTTCGCAGCCCTGGCTGCACCTTGGGATCAGAGTCCTGATGACCAGGTCCCACTCCAGCAGTGGTGGAGCACTCAGTGGGGGCCTGGCACTGGGGTTGGCAAGGGCTCCCCGGGGGTCGTAACGTGCAGCCAGGGCTGGGATCCCTTGTGCTAGGCGCTGTGCTGGAGGAGACCTACATCTAGTGCCTAGCAGTGGCTCAGAGAAACAAGCGGAGAATCATCATTCCCATACTTTACGAGACCCAGCTGGCGCAGGATGGCGAAGAAACACAGCTACAACTGGACCCAGGATCTGCTCTTTAGCTTTCTATTTCTGCAGGCACCTCCATTTGCAGAAGGAGAGGACTCCAGGGGTCCGCTCACTGAGAGCCTGACCTCCAGAATAGACTTCTTCAGGCCCCCCCATACTCATGGCGCCCCTTCCTTTGCCCCTCACTGCCCATCCCCCATCCATGTTCCCAGCCACCCACTGTGCTGCTGGGCTTTGGGCTCTGGGCTCTGGAACCGAGGATCAGGCGACCAGCAGATGAGCGGTGGGGTGATAACAGGAGCAACAGCAGTGCCAAGACCCACCCGTCTCACAGAGGACACCACATCAGGCACTACCCAAGTTACTTCACAAATCCCACAACAACCTCTTGAGGAAGAAACTTCTGTTTTCCACTTTATAACTGAAAAAAATGATTGATACTCAGAGTGCACACAGCTACCCAGTGGCACAGCAGAGACCCCCCCCCCCAAGTTTGCTGGCATTTTCCCACTATTTTACACAGCCTTAGGAAGGATTTTGCTCAACTTCAGTCAGGGGCAGAACCCTCAGTAGTACAGAAAAAGGAACCGATAGCTTAGCAATACTTCAGTAAATTACTTTTAAGGCTCTGGAGATAATAGTGCTCATTCAACAATGACAAGGACTCACAGCACTGTCACAAATATTCTTACACGACAATCTTACCCACAACCCTGTCAAATACTTATTATTATCCCCATTTTAAGGGTAAGGAAACTGTGGCAAAGAGTTCCTAAGTAGCCCACCCAAGGTTCTACGGACAGGTAGTGTTACAACTGGGAGTTACAGAGTAGTAGCAAATTCATTGCCTCTCTCAGCAGCTAAGAGATGAATTTTGGGAAAAATCTTTCAAGGTGGCAAAAAGGGAATTGGAATCCAGCCCCTAGATTTTTCCTGGAACATGAATTTGGGCAGAACCTCACAGCTACTATTACTTAGTGGGTCAGGGTTACTGTTTAGGTAGGCATGTTTTCATTTTAATCATTCAACATACAAAAAAAGAAAAGAAAAAGAAAAAAGAGGACTGTCAGCTTTGGTTATTCCTTGAGAAAGACAAGCAGCAAGGCTGGGAAATGTGGAGGAGTGTAGACAGCAGTACAGTGAAGTACCTTCCAGAGAATCCAATAGCCAACATGCAATGGCCCAAGTAGGCGTGGACCCCAGTCAGCCGGGCGTCAGTCCCAGGCCCAGAAGCACAAGACCCCAGTCAGCCGGGCGTCAGTCCCAGGCCCAGCTCCGCCATCCATAGAACTGCACCGTGCCTTCACTTCTCCTCAGCAAAGTGGGGACCCCACCATGCTCAAGAGAGCGAACCATGCACTAAAGGAGTCTCTGTTCTAGAGGACGCTGCACACTAGGCCCTGGAGACACTTGCATCTTTATTCGCCTGTTTGTGGCCAGACATCCCACTGAAATGCACACTTAATCCTCACAGCCATGAGATATGGGATAAATTCTATTGCTTTCCCTACTTCTGGATGAGGACACTGAGGCATGGAAGGACCGCCCCAGGTCCTAGGGCAAGGAAGAAAGGGGTCAGGATCTGAATCCAGGTGTGTCTGTGTCTGAAGCTGATGTTCCTCCCAATCCCCCATGCTGCTCAGCTGGAGTCACCTCAAACAACTGAAAGTAGGAAACACAATTGAGTGGCCATAGGAAGAATTGAGATTTTACATTAGGAAGAACATCCAGGCCTGAAAAGCAGACAAACACTAGGATGGATACTTCAGAAATTCCAGACTTCTTAGAAAGGACAGATTTGGAGCAGCTAGGCGTTCCTGATGCACTGTATAGCAGAAAGAGCACAGAGATCGGGGCATGCCAACTTTTTTAGATTAGTTCAGTTACTTAAAAATAAACAAAGAAAAAATTATTTATTTAAAAACAAATAAAGAAAAGTCAAAATAATCCTCCACAAACCATTGAAAACACTATTAATCATAAGTTACTTTTCTTCATACAAATATCTACTTTTTAAAATACATTTAGGGTTGAACAGCACAGTATTTCATATTTTTTAAATATGGTATTTGGTATTTTCCTTCATCACAAAACACATTTTCGAAAACAACATTTGATCTTGTAATACTATTCCGCTGTTTGGCTCTGCTATATTTTACTTAATCAATGCAATTCTTTACCTTTTCTCCCCTCAGTATTATAAATAACACTGCAATGAACATTTTTATTCCTGAATTTTCTCTGCCCATCTCTGATTATTTTCTTTGGCTAGATTCCTAGGAATACTAGACTAAAGGGAATAAGTGTTCTTAAGTCTATGACAGTTACTGCCAAATTGCTTTCCTAAAATGGTATATTAATTTGCATTTCCACCAGCAGCAAAGAACACCAGTCACCCAGCACCCTCTCCAGGATCCAACACTGTCTAAAAAATAATCTTGGCTAATAAGAGAAGTGAAAAGTAGTAGCATGACTCTGTGCAAAGGCACAAAGTGTTTAAATACTCCACCTGTAGTCACACAATCAGTGCATGCCATAACCAGAATTTAAATTCAAGTCCTCTAGCTCCAGGAGTCAGGTTCCTAACCATTAACCCAAAGTATTTTGCCAAGGCTTGGGTCACTTAATGGTTGCCAGATGTTAGCCATCATTTTAGAAAATTTTACATTGGAGTTCTGAAAAGGATCTTTGCCTTACTCTTGGATTATTCCAATCTTTTAGACCAACACTATCAAGTAGAACTCACCGCAATGATGAGACGGTCTACAACTATACGATACAATATGGCAGCCACCATCTACATAGGCTACTGAGTACCTGGCTAGTGCAACCGAGGAAATGAATTATTAGTTTTGTGTAATTTAATTAAATTGAACGTAAATTGTTACTAGAGACAACCATATTGCATAGCACAGCTCTAGATTTATTGGTACATCACTCAATAAATATTTATTAAGTGAAGAACTCAACTAACTGCCTAATTCCACCTAACATACTTCCTTTGAAGCAAGACTTGGCCTCTTCCTGTGCATTGCTGCATGCCCATTTGTTCTCTCATTCTCATATGTAGAATGTAGTGCCATTCTACATATATGCCAGGTTACTGCTATTTATCTGTTTTGTGGGTTGATGTAAGAATCAGCTAATTAAGGTTTGCAAAAGAGCTACATCACTGACTGGTTCTCAGAATAACCGCGTGTTAATAAAATGTTTAAATGACCAGTTCTCATTCAAATGCCAAAGCACGGCTGGGTATATTTAGTAAAAAGCTGATTAATCTGACTTAACCCTGAATTGGACCCTTTCACTGTAGCCCTCAATACAAACCCCTTTCACCTAAAAGTTTCTAGCAATGAGAACATGCTGAAATTTACCTTCACGTTGGTTTTGATGTCACAGTTTGATGAGTAAATTAATACTACAAACAAGGTTGGGGAAGGTGGATATTTAACCAACTTGAACAAATTGCTTTTAAGCTCTTAAGCACTTTAATTGCTTGCATGATAATGATGCAAATTTTTACATGTCTTGATCCACTGTCAAAGTAGGCCCAGAAAAAGGATCTCTAAAGAGAAATACTTTGCTAAGCACTTGACTTTAATTACATGGCATTCTAGAAAGGTACAAATTCGCCCTTTTAGAAAAAACAAGCGATTAGAAGCCAGAACAATCTACAATCAAATGCTCGTCTTAGGTGAGTGACCAGGGGCAAATGGTTTTGCCTTACTGAGCCTCAGTTTCCTCATCTAGAACATGAGAACAACAGAAGATACTCCGTCCATGTTTGCTTTGCTCTTTCCCCAGTCCTCTGCCTCCTACATAATGACAGAAGACTGACCACATCCCTCTCCACTCTGCAGATATGAAGATGCCAATTCTCAAAATCCATAAGGAAAAAGATGGACATCTCTTTATAGTGCCATTCTACATATATGGAACAGCTCCTCTTAATGTCCAAGGGGTCATTATTATTACTTTTTGAAACAATGTCAGAGAAGCAGGTAGCTTGAAACCTTGCAATTCCTAAGTGTGGACCACGGACATCACCCAGAGGTTGGTGAGAAATGCAGATTTGGGGGCCCCTCTCCTGACCTACTAAATCACAATCCTCATCTTAACAATAACCTCAAGCGAGATGTGCACGTGTTGAAGTGTGGGAAGCAATGGTCGGCAATTGGATCAGCTCTCCTCTCCAATTCAACTGTGTAGAGGAAGACGGGCTCCAAGCATTGGTGAGGTTCACTCAAAGTCATAAACGTACTAACTGCAATGCCTTTGTTCAACTTTTAAGGAGTTCAAGATCAGATTTTTAGAAATCAACAGTCATTCCACAGTAAGAACATTGACTTCCAGAGAAAAATATTAAAGCCTAATGTTCTTGAGAATTTGAACCATTAGTCAATTGTATCTGATAACCCTTTTGTGCCCTCCATGAGGCTGTCTCATTCTCATACCATGAAACCAACACAGGACATGGGAATAGGGGTGCTGATCGCTACTCTGGAGATCCTTTTTGGCCTGTTTCCTTTCTGTTTTCCTAATAAAAGAAAAGCCCCCATTTGATGTGCAGAACATGACAAAGAACAGAAACATCCCTTCACCTTCCCTAGTGAAACCAGAGTGATATAGGTATCAAAGCAGCAACTAAACAGTTGTCTGAAGTCAGAGTCAGCAACCAGTGGAGCAGGCTCCCTCTATGGTATCCACACCATGAAACAACCCTGCGGTGACCTCTCCACCAGATCTAAAGGGAACTAACGATGTCTCTGACTGAGCATGGGGACACCTGGGAAATGGGAGGACAGGACTTCCCCCCCCCACACTAGTCCCAGTGAATTCTTTGTCAGATGACTGTTCATCTAATCACAGGGAATAAATCTTTTCTGGGTTACAGAAATCCTGCACATGAAGGAGTGAGACTGGCTAGTATACCCTCTGATCAAACTAGACCACATATGGAGGGGACAAGACGTCTGACTTCCACTTTCAAAACCACAAGTAGGCAAGTTGATTTATTTATTTATTGTGCCCTGAGGCCATGAAGAAAGACTCAGTTGGGTTGATTTTTCCCAGTAAAATGTCACATACCATGTGGGAATAAGCTTGCTGTGGGGTAGAGTCTCAACTATTTGCTTTACAAAATCGTAGGCCAATCTAATGCCTCTGGATCAAAGGGAAGGGAAAAGGGTGGAGAGGGGTAATCCACAGACCCAGTGAAAGTTGAAAACACACAGGCTTCTCCCAGGAACTGTTAGTCACTCACCACGGGCTGAGCCAGCCCCATCTACAAAGCTGAGAAACACATTTACATATTTCAACTCCATTGCTGGCTGAAGCACAATCTAAAGTGATGATTCCAAGAGCCAGGGAAGAAACATGTTCTTGGAAAAAGGATTTGCCTGTCATTTCAGGAGAACAGCTCAAAGTTCTGTAAATTTGCTGCTTGGGGGTTGATTGTCACCCACCTTCTACCACCTGGGCTCCAAAGACTATAAGGGAGTGCAAAGTAAACAGCCATATTCTGTTTACAAAAGATCAAGTAGGGATCACAGTGTACCTGCTTTTCATGTGTGACAGAAGCCTTAGTATGTGTCCGCCTTTGACCCTGAAATTCTACTTTCTAGGAATTTATCTTAAGGAAATACTAAACTTGCTCAGTATATGTAAGGGTGTTTACTGCAGTTTTGTTATAATAAAAATAAAAAAAAACTAAAAGGTAAAAACAATGGGTAGTGATTAAATGAAGTATGTCATACTTTAAACATCCAAAACATTATAACTATGATTTCAATTTTTTCTTCATTCATAAAGAAAAGTAACAGGGACAACCCAAAATATGGTAAAACATTTTGTTTTTGCTTTTCTCTCTAACTTCTGAAGTTGCTACAGTAAATGAGTATTACTTTGGTACTTAGAATAAGAACAGTAAACGTTAGCCGGGTGGGGGGGATAAGGCAAAGTAAAAAATATATCGCCCACAGGACACTAAGCATAAGGTGTATTTATGGTGTTTCATTAGATGCTTTCCTTATGGAGAACCATGTATTCAGGGATCCATGTTTGCTTGGCTCCCTGGGATCTGGGGCATGTTGCTTGCAAAGTGGTCCCCATAGCAGTCTGTCAGTGAGTGTAAAAGCAAAGACAGAGTGATTCAGCTTTCAGTTACAATAAGCCAGACTGATAGACCATGTAAGAAGGCAGGTAAAAAATCAGCCCCTTAGATCTAGAATTGACATTGATGTACCATGTTAGGCTCTTGAAACCAAGTCTTCAAGGAGGTGATTTAAATGAAGTTGTTCTTTTCTTTCACTTTTTAGACTTAAGGATGTGGGACATTGTACTGGGACAGGAGTAACCAAAGACTTAGGGCCTAGACTGAGTAGCTGCTTGTTAGACAGGCAGTGGAGGACCCGGGTCAGGGTTTGCACCACTATGTATTTATAAACGTCATTTTCCTTCAACCTTTGTCACAGTTAAAGAGTCTGAGTAGCTATCTGAAATTGAGTAGCTCTTGCTTGTGTTGCCCAACAATCTTTAATTCTTAATCACCTTCTCTTATTTGTAACTTTGGATTTGGAAATATCAGGTTATGTATCATGCCAATCTGCACGAGAATGTAATTCTGTCAGAAAAGGACTCAATGAAGCACAAATTCTAACAAAACTGCAAATAACTTTTCTAAGAAAAGAGAAGATATTTTTGTTTCAAGCATTTGAAGCTGGTTTTAAATAGACTTTGGATGCAATGTTGCTGACTCTTTTTGGACTGTTGAGCTCCCTTCCCCAATTCCCATCCAACAAATGCAGAATATCAGAAAGAGGTGGAAAGGAATGATCATCTGTGAGCGAATCACAGTGTGCTACAGGTCTTATGGACCTTAATGTTTACAGTGCTGCAAACTAGGGGAGCTCCAAAGACTCCCTGCCTAAGGCCACATGGTTCCAACACAGTAAGTTAAGAGGTTGAAGTCACATCCTGTCACTTTACTCCCAGACACACGGAGAAGATTGCATCAAATTAATTCTGATTCTTATTGGAGGAGAGTCCTTGGAAACCCAACCATCCACTACTACAATACCTTGCCTTCTGCTGGAACATCTGCTTGGTGGGTCGCTCACTTCTCATATTCCAGATCATTTCACTCACGGAACTGTCCTCAGAAGATTCTTCCTTAGGTTAAGCACTGCCCGTTGGGGCCTGCTCTGAGCAAGGTGGACCCTTTTCCCCCACAGCCAGTTAGGGCGGTTTGCTGGCAAACTGCCCCACTGTGTCTCCACCCCCAAAGTGAGACCCTGATGAGAAAAGGGTGCCTGGAAAGGAAGAATCTGTGAAATCTCTTTAGAAAACTAAACCTGGCCATCCCTAACACCTTCCCCTTCATAGAAGATGGAGATTTCATACACACCACCCAGCACCCCCTGACCTTTATGCTCACTTAAAGACACATGCTGGGAATAAAAGCCTCCCTGTATTAGCCCCCTAAACGCACAGGAACATCTATGTCCTAAGTCTGGCCTGAAGAGTTCAGTTCCCCAGATATACACAAGGACGCTCACTACGTGCAAGCCACAATTGAGAGGAGACATTCGTTCACTCCAGCAATCAGCCTCCACTGGCTCAGCTCCTCTAGGTGGAAGGGCTTCCCGTCATCATTCTCACCAGAGAAAAAGGATTCTTCCCCATCGTTCCCTTAACATGCCAAGAAAGGGAATCCTGTTTTCGCGTTGTCTGCCTTTGCTGCAAACCTTCCCTCCCCTGCCTGTCTCTCACACGCGCTGACACACTCACACGCAGAAAACTTGCTCCCACTGTCACCACCAGAGAAAACACTCCTCTTAACTTTGGTGAGGAGGGCTACCATAGAAAGCCTGGCGGCAAGGCGCCCGGAGCTCAACAACCGCCCAGAAGAACTGGGTCCGAAGAGGAGGGGCTGGGAAGGAGACGCGGCCAGGACCCCTCGCCGCGCCGCGCGGCGCAGGGAGCTGGAACGTGGCCTGGAACGTGGCCGTCTGGGCTCAGGTTTCGCTCGCAGGCCCCGCCCACCAGGCGGCCCCGCCAGCTCGAACCGCAGCTCGGGCCACCGAGGAAACCAAAGCTGGTGGCGCCCCGCGGTCGGCGGCGGAGAGCGCCAGAGACCGCCGCCGACCCTGGACCCGCGGAGGCCGCGAGAGGCCGGCGAGGAGGAGGGCCACCGGAGGCCAGCGCCGGAACGCGAAGCGGGGACGCGCGGGCCCTGCGTGCTGGGAAACAGGTTGCAGCCGAGCCTCATCCCCTCCCGCCGGGCACCCGGCCGCGACCTGATTCCCGCCCTGCCCCGGGAGCAAACACTGCCGCCTCCAGGACGCCCTCCTTCTTTTCCCGACCCGGAGCCCCTCTGGCTGCAGAGTTAAAGGGGCCTTCAGCAAGGTCAAGGCGCGGCCGGCTGGCACCTGGGGATTTTTCTCAGCCAGGCACTGGCTTTGCAATCGCATTGTTAAAGATCATGGCAGCGGCAGGAAATCCGAACGGCCTCACAGGTCTGCGACAGCAAGGATTTATTTTACAGCGAGGAACACATTCAGATAGATCCGGGATTTCAGTGGGAGGGATGCGGGATTTCAGGACGCTGGAATGTGGCAAAAACAAAACAGTCCCCACCCCGGCATACCACCAATTCCCGCCTGACTGCGGGGGTGGGGGTGGGGGGCAGTGGGATGGAGTTCAGGGCCAGTGTGCCCCAGACTTCAGCGTTCTGCACTGCTCTGTCAGGGCTAGGGTGGCTTATCCCTCTGTAGACGAAAACCAGTATTTAAAAACACTCTACTTTCTGTGCTTTCTGTATCAAAGCTCATCGATGTGATACAGGCTGCTGCGGCGAAGGAAGCGGTCAGATGAGAATAAACGCAACAGAAGCAAACTGCTGTCCGCAGAGGGGAGAGGCAAGAGGACGAAAGCCATACCCGGCACTCACCCCCACTAGTGCCGGGCTAGCGCAGGAAAGCAGGAATAAGTGTACATAATGGTGGCCACTCCCGCCAGCGTGGGCCTGAAGGGCTGGGGTGTCTGGGCATCTCCGAGGGGAACAGGCATTGCAGGCAGATTTCTAAGCACGTTAAAGGCACTGGGTTTGAAACACGGAGTGGGGCCAGGAGAAGCCTACAAGAGGGGTTCTGGGGCTCCCCAGGACATAAAGTCAGTTTCCTAAAATAGCTTTTCCTGGAAGGCCTTCCAACACCCCAGAGAAGCATGGAGGCTCTGAGGACTCAGTAAGACTTGGGCTCTGAACTGCTTCTCTGCGATCAATCCCAATACCCCTGGCCCAGGCCCTGCTTCAGTAACCGGTTTAGGGGTACGGCAGCATCAGCACCCGGCGCCCATCACAGAATTGGGCGCCGTAGTGGGAGGCGCCTTCTAGTTCTCCACTCCCAGGGTGGGAGCGCCCCGGTACTTACACTCCCCAAGCAGGCAAACTTTCAGGCTTGTCTTTCAAGAACCGAGCGCTTGCATCACCGTCCTGGGTAATCATCCAGGCAGCTTATATAATTGCCGCGATGCCATTTGGTAGATCTCCTTCCGTACGCGCGCGGCCTCCTAGCTCAGCACGTGGGCACCTTCTCCCCCACCCCCATCCCCACAGGCGCTCGGAATCCCGAGCGTGCCCCCCCGCCGCCTTCTACAAAGCGGCAGGGCGATCTCCACTGCTAGTCATACACCAGTGTGCATGCCGATTCCGGCAAAACCCTAGCTGCCTCTCTGCGTTGGTGGCTTAAGGATAACTACATCTCTACAAACCTTCTCGCCGAGGTTGGGGGGGTGAAAGGGAGTTAGAGACCGGGAGGGGGATTGGCGCCGTTCTGATGAAGGGTTCCGCACCCAACTGAGCAGTAATACCGTCACCCACAGGGACCCGGGATAACAAATCGCCTTAACGTTCGCCCTGAAAGGGGAGTCAATTTCCAAAGTTAGAGACCACGCAGTAGAATTTCCAGTACTTTCCAACCTCGCTTAGCCAGGGACTAGGCTGAGAACTGGCGGGCGCCAGTCAGCAAGGCTCACTCTACCGCCCCGCCAAGAAGGACTCACTGGTTGAACACCCGCCCACCCTCGCCCTCCCTTCCCCCAAGTAGTTCGCTGTTGCAGGTATACAGGCACACACACACCCCGCGCCTGCTCCTCCAATATAAAGACTGCATTTTTAAATCGCGACGAAAAAGATTAAAGAGCTCAGTGATCAAATTCCAACCCAGAGTATATTTCCCGAAGCTGAAGGTGCGAGTAGACACACACTCACACACCCGGGAGCCCTCCGACCGTCCGTCCACCCTGCGGCTGCAGCTTCAACTCGCTGCAAGGCGAACATCAACACCGCATCCAAGAGGCCGGCGAGGAAAGGCGGGCGCCCCGCGTGTTGCAGAGGGCGCGGGCCTGGGGTAGCGAGCGTCTGCAGGTTCTCGGCTCCAACCCCGGCGCGCACGGGGCCACTGCAGCCGGCGCTTGTCCCGCAGGGCAGGCTGCAGCCGCCGGAGCCCGGCGCCGCCTCGCGGGCTTCTCCAGACCCCGCCGAGGGCTTGGGGAGGGCTGGTCTGCAGAGGGGCTTCAGGCTACCCGGACGGGGCGGGAAAGGGGAGCCGAGCGCAACAGACGAACTCGGGACGAGCCGCTCCTTCCAGCCCACCGCCCTGAGCCCCAGGCCGGCGCCCACCTCACTACTTTCCCCCAGCCCTTGCTCTCAGCCTCCATTCCGCGGCAGGCTCCGAGGTTGCGGCGGCGGCTCGGGGATCCACACTGGCTCACCGTGTCCTGCCACCCGCGCCCTAGTCTCCCTCCCTTAGCTTGGGTCAGGAGAACAGGATAACGTCTCCCGGAGCCCTTGGCAGCAGTGTGAGCTGCCCGAATCCTGCCGGGGTCAGCCAGCACAGAGGGGCGATGGAGCGGGCGAGGCGCCGCCGCGGTCCCCAAGGCGCTTTTCCGTAGAGCGGATCGCGCCACCTTACCGTGGCTGCAGGCTGCCACCGCCGGGAAAGCTGGGAGGAGGGCGGCAGGGAGGCAAGGCCCCGCGCCGGTGTCTCCTTTCGCTCTCGGAGGCGCGGCTCCTCGGCTCCGCGAGCTCGAGCTGGGCGCCGAGGAAAGAGCAGGTCCCAGCTCTGCGTTCAGCTCCAGCGAGACCAACAATAGCTTCCGCGGGGAGCGGAGCCCCAGCCAGCTTCCAGCCGCGCGCGCACGCCCGGCTCCCGCTCCCGGCCGCTCCCGGCCAGCGTCCCTGCCAGCACTGCTGCCCCACATGAAACAGCTGCAATCCCGAGGCTTCTGGGGGGTTGGGGCGGGTGTGTGCGCGCGCGCGTGTGTGAGTGTGTTAGTGTGTGTGTGTGTGTGTGTTTAATAGCTTCCCTCCTCTTCTTCCCCTCCCTGCCTGCTAGCCTGCTTGCCTCAGTCCCCCACCCTCGCTCGTACACACAGACAGAGAGGGCGAGCGAGAGAGACACACACTCACACACACGCACACACACACGCAGGTTACATGAATGGGAGGCGGGAGCCAATCCTGCGAGGCTGGGCGAGCCGCGGCGCTCAGGCGCGAGGAGCGGGGCCGCACTACGGCGCCGGGGGGCGCCACGCAGGTGATGCGGGTCTCTCCGGGGCGCTCAGCCGCCTCTCCGCTCACCCCAGTCTCTGTTCCCGTCTCTCCTTCCCTCCTCCGTCTCCGCTTTCTCCGACTTCTCTCCTCTTTACCTCCTTTTCTTTCTGGAATTCTCTGAGATTTCTCAGTTCGGTATCTGTCTTGGTCTCTTCTTTTACCCACCTCAATTTCTTTCTCGCCCCCTCTGAAACTTTCTCCTCTATTTTCCAGACTTTTCTCTACTTCCTCACCTCTCTTTTGTTCTCTTTCCTCCTCCTTTGGTTTTCTCCCCAGTCTTTCTGTAGCGCTGTCTGGTCTCCCCTCTCTCGGCTCCCTGAGGCCGAGGCCCTGCAAGTCATTCCACCCCTCCCCCCACCCCCAGCACTGTTCCAGGTACAGTCTCTTTCCGGTAGCTGCTGCAGCCCAACCAGAGGTAATTAAGGGCCGAGAACTTTAGTTCCTTCCTCAGGTATGCAAGATGCCCAAAGAAAGGCCCTCCTTCCTCAGACAGCTTTCCCAAAACCATGGTAACAGCTAGTGAGTCGTGATAGCAGTCATTTAAAAAATAGCAGTGAACGTGGTCCAAGAGATGTCTGTCCCTCGCTGTCTCGATCGTGATAACCAGCACATTTCCAAGAGAAGGGCCTTTCCCTGTGATGGGAGGGGCAGCGTGGTGGAGTAACAACCACCAAGAGAGAAAGGCGGGAGGAATTCCCACTGCAGCCCTGCTGCATGCCAGCTGTAAGACTTAGTGCTAGCCAGTTCCCCTTACCCAGCCTCAATTTTTCTCATTTGTAAACAGGATGAGTCCTACCTCACCAGGTATGGTGAGGATTAAAAGAGAACAATGGAAAGAAATCACTTGATGTATGAGAAATGCGCTCCCACCCTCTTAAAAATTCCTTTGATGAACATCTGCTATGTTTGATCTCTACCTACTTAATGAGGGAGGAACCATGACAATGGTAATTTCACATACAGGTGAACCTGTGTTAGAGTATTTTGAAAGCCTTGCCCTGTGGTGAGGAGACTATCTAACCAGTTACCATATACTGATTATAGAGGCTTCACAGTTTATATATCTGGGTTGCCAGAATGCCCCTCAACATCTCATATCTGGGGTAGCTCAGAAAGGCAGCGGTGCAAGTTTCCACTGAACTTGTCCAACTATTTTGAAAATCTTCATGGTAACTGAACACTGAACAGTGACAAAGCCTCTGAGACTAGCTAAAAATGCCAAGTTTTTGCCTTTGGATAGCATTTATCAACTTGGTGTCCTCACTGCAAAGATCAAATGCTGGGCATCAACTGGGATTGGCAGTTAGAATCAGTCCTTCACCTAATATTTGCTGACCACTTACTCTGTAGCAGGCCCTGTGATAGGCTCTAGTCTAGGGGTTCAACGTTGAGGCAAACAAACCCTGCTTTCTGAACTTATAGTGCAGCAGACACGTCTCATGAAAGTATAATGAGAACATGAGACACGTACACCTTAACAGTGACTTTTTTTGGTGGACAAACTCATATAACATGAGGTTCATGACAGGGGGATAATAAAGTAATCCTTGAGAATGATACTTTGGAAACCACTTTCAGTCCTTGTACTTCATTTGACCCATGAGAAAATCAAGACTCAGATATGAAAGTACTAATGGAAAGTAAGCTGAGAAACAAGATATTTACATAGTCTCAAAGTAGCTCTGCCAAAGACACTGATTAATTTCAAAGCGGAAAATAGAATTTCACAGTAGATAAACCTGGCAGATTCTACCTTAAATAAATGGTTAAAGTTAGCAGCATCAGGAATGGTACAAATTAACATTATGTGCACCCTAATAAAATACATGGAGGACATAGTATCACTCCTGTAGTATTCCTGCCAGAAATGAATAACCTAAGTCTAATCATGAAGAAACTATCAGATGAACCCAACTGAAAGCCATCAAACTCACTATTGTAAACTACTCAAGAATATCAAAATCACAAAAGACAAAGACACTTGAAAAGTTCTGGTTTATTATTATATCAATAAATGTAACATGTGATTATAGATCTGGATATTAATAGGACAACTGGAAAATTTAAATAAATTCTGTAGATTTGTGTATTTCCTGAGTTTGTGTGTTTACGTAGGAGAGAGACTATCCTTGTTTTTAGGAAATATGCAACTAAAATATTTAGAGTTTAAAAAAAGTGAACAAAAGCAATTCCCTGCCTTCAAGGAGGGGCATTGTGATGGGCCAAGGGGCAGGTAGAGCATGAACACAGAAGGATACCCAAAGAAATCTTTAGCAGTAAGGGAAGACTCCCTGTAGGAGGTGACAGGTAAGATTAGTTTTGAAGGCAAGGAAGTTGGCTAGACCATGAAGGGGGAAAATGCTGTTTGGGGGAGGTAGCAGTATATTATCATGGACAAAAACATGAGGCACTCAGAGCAGAGGAGTTGGGCATGGTGTAGTGTCTAGAGGGAGTCTAGAGCAGTCTGTAGGGTTGGATTTTGAAGGGCCTGAAGGAAAGGTAGGACTGAAACATCCTGCAAATTCAAGTTTTGGAGTAGCAGGGGTCAGGAAGGTAGAGAATTTGATATTAAAGGTTTTTCCAAGTAAAGGACACATGTGCTCTTGAGTGTATTTGAAAAAGATGATTTGGCAGCAGAGTGGAGAAACGCATTAACAAAGGTGGCATGGGAAGACCAGAGACAGGAATGAGTAGGTCATTTAGGTAAACTAAGGCCGTTGTAGGGAAGATGAATAAGGAAGGAGAGGTTTGAAAGAGTTCGATGATGTAAAATGAGCAGATTTTGATGTTTGATTGGATGGAAATAGACCAGGAGAGATCCAAAGTGACTCTTAGTTCTCAAGCTTGGGTATCTTGATGAAAGACGGCTGTACTCAACAGCAATGCCAAGAGAATGCATGAGGACTTTTAGAGAAGAAAACAAGGTGAGTTTTTACCATGTTATAATCTAATTCCAAAGCTAACTGAGATTTTCCTGTATGGCTATTCTGTGCCATAGGAAAAACTAGCTGTAAAATTCAGTATAAGATTCTCCAATACATTCTTCATGTATTATATATGTATCAGCCAGAAAAACAAGAGGTTGATTATGGTAGCAGTGCATTATTTGTAATAATGAGGGATCAAGGAAAACAGCATTAAGTGGTCAAATAGGCTAAATTAACTGGGGAACAGCCTTCGTTGGACTATCATGCAGTTACTCTAAAGTATGTTTTTGTAGAGCTTTTCATGTCATGGAAAAATGTCAGCGTTTTCATGTAAAGTGTTTAAAAACAGAATTCAGAATTTTTAACAGCATAAAAACCATCTTAGAGAAAGATCTAGGAAAAAAAAAAGAAAGAAAGAAAGAAAACACTCCAAATATTAACAACAGTTGCCTGTGGATGATGGGATTGTGAGTAATATGTATTTTTCTCTTTATACTTTTTTGGTGTTTTGTAACTTTTCTATGTTTTTCATTAGAAAACCTTAGCTATGACCCCCCCCTCCACTTTATCCCTTTGCAACCCACCCTTTGCCACTCCCCCTGAAGAGTGGCCGCCTTTTGAGCTTTACCTTTGAGTGTGAAATAAGAAGGCATTTAACAAATCAGGGGAAATTATCAGCTGGGCTGGAGAAAGAGAGAGGGTGTTCTTACGGAGGCAGATATGTTATTAGAGCTGCTGAAATTGTATATATTAAAGATGTTTGCATTGCCCTTATTGATTCTGTGATATGTTACAAGGAAAAGAAAACATATAGTGGGGCCACGAAAATGTGAGTTTTTAAAGGGAAGTTTTAATTAGGAAATGTATTTATTTGCAAAAGTACTTCTCTTCATGGTCCAGTGGTTACCACAGAATGGTTTCAGGAAGCAAGTCTTCCACCAAGGAGATGATCAGGGACAAGAGGCATACTTTATGCACATTCTCTGACACTACACAGCTGGTTACATAGGATTTAGACACCAACTAGTAAGTGACATCAAACTTTCACAATTAGAGGGTGAGAAAACTGCCCCACCCCCACCCCCAGGGATGTTCTCATTCTCTGGAAAGGTTACTGTAAATAGTTCCCTGATAAGGTGGTGGTTCCCTGGGCATGTGTGATTTTTTATCTTACAGAAAAGTTTACCATGTGAATAGGCTCCCCAACTTAATAAGAATAACACTTACACAAGCATGGCCCTTTCACCTTCTCAAAGGACCTTTCCATCTGTTCATTCTCTCTATCCTTGCACCCACAAGGCTGGGATCCTGTTACTTCCAGTTTGCACAAGAGGAAGAGAGACCCAGAGAGATTAAAACAGAGAGGCATTTCCGGGGTTAGAACTAAAAGAAGGAAGAAGAGACATTCCCTCTGTGTGGCCCTGGAACTTTCTTGGTGTACCATGCATGGAATCCTTGTAATAAATAGAAAGGAAGTAGCAAGCTGAGCTAGTGTGGTTCTTGCCCAGCAGAAGCAGAAGCCAGCTCTCCAGAATTTCCAAGCCAGTTGCCTTTCCCAGATGACTCACTTTTTAAAAGCTGAAGGGGGAGGCTGGTGATCACTTTCTGTCACATTGACTCAGGGTAATCTGTGAGCTGTCTTTCTGTGAGGTTTGTTGAACCTGTGAGCTGTTTTTCTCTTATGGAAATTAGAAGCTGGTATGTGGAGATTTGGGGATAAACAATGACTTTTGAATTATCTACTAGAAAATAAGGGGTAAGCCTCTGCTTGCATTCACTATAAATATTATCTTTTAGGAAAATGATTGGATCTTGTCCTCCACTCCACCCACCACCCACAAATGTTCAGCAGAGTATTTGGCACTTATAGGTTCTGAATAAATATTCCTTCACTGAGAGAAGAAATGAATGCTAATAATGCTAATACCAGCAATAGTTGGCATTTATTGGGCATTGTGCCAGACACTGAGCAAAGGGCATTATCTCATTTAAATTGTAGTACTGCGCCTTGTGGTAGGTTTGATTATTATTCCTGTTCCATAGGTGAGAAAAAACAAGACCTAGGGAAGTTCAACAAATTGTCCAAGGTCACATAACTAATAAATGCCAAGGTCAGATTCCAACTTGGATTGCTCTTAGCCACCATGCTGTACTGGATGGATAGATAAATGGAATTAGTGATACTAGCAGTGAAGTGAGCTCTCCATGAACAAAAATATATTTTATTACATGGTTAGCTTTGTCTAGAGTAGGGGATCCCATTACTCTTGACTATTGCACCCTGTTTATTTTCTTCATTGCATGTTTCACAAACTGCAATTACTTGTTTCTGCATTTTTTTCACTTTTTTTAAAAAAGAAAAACATCTGCCCAACTCCAATATAAGATATAATTTCCATGATGGAATGCCTGGGGAGTGTCTTGGTCACTGTTGTAATAATCACCAGCACCTAGCATAATGCCTGGCACAAAAGAAGTCTTCAATAAAGATCTGTGAAATGGGTGAATTAATGTGGACTTCCATCTTTCTTAGTGGAGTGCCTGTGAGCACACACACGTGCACTTGTGAAGGGGGGTGTTTGACATAAACTTTCTCCATCTCCATGCCAATGCTATGCTTCCTGCCTTTAAGGGCATGTGGTTTGCGTGGTGGGGCTAAGATGGTACAAGCAGGTAATGGTTCTGATGTCAGAATGTGCACCAGCACTGACATTTGCTCCTGGATAGCAGGGAAAACACTGATCCAAAAATAGCAGCATGTGTGTGGTCAAAGGTGATGAGCTGGCAAATTTTCCCGGTGGAAGCATCCTCTTTGATGGGGTCAGCCCCCACATTCACAACAGCCAGGCACTGCCTCAGATGATGTTGCTTGCATGTTTTCTTTCTTCTGTTGCTGGCTGTTCACAATGGTCTCCTTGACGAGAGCTCTGCTAAAGACTTTCTCCTACATGCTCAGTGCCATGTGTATTCTCTAGAAAGGATACATCTCAGCTGAGGCCTCCTTGCCGGCCATTTTTGGTCCTATCTCTTCTCATCATTTGCCTAGAAGACTTCCTTGATATTCAATGTAGACTTGCAAGGTAAATGAGGTGGCAGGTGCTGGTTTTCTGCAAAGTTAAATCCAATCCATTTCCTAGTCTTAGAAGTCTGCAGCCTTCATTAGAACTGCATATTGGTCCAGAGGGCCATGACTGAGTTAATCAAGAATGACACAGAGCAAACAAAAGGGCAACAACAAGGGCCTCCACTAAATTACCAGAGTCTCTAAAGGGTGATTCTAATGATGGTGATGTAAACTATGTGCCAGGCACTGACCTAATACCTTACATATATTCACACATTTCATCCTTATTACAGACCCATAAAATTGATTCTATTGCTACTCCCAAATCAGATTATGATCCCATATTTCCAGACCTTATCAAACTGTGAATAGAATTTATACACTGTTCTGTTCTGCATATTGCTTTCTTTATACACAGTATTTTTTGGAAATAAACATATATACAGGGTGGCCACAAAGTTCGTGTGCAATTTTACACAAACTTTGTGGCCACCCTGTATATATGTATGATATCTTAGAAATATTTAAAATTGCATATGTAATATATGCAATTTTATATTGTATATAATAATTAATATATTATACAACATATATAATATATTAATGTATAATATTTTAAATTGCACATGAACTTTGTGGCCACCTTGTATATATGTATAATATCTTGGAAATAAGTATTATATATATATACCTATATAAATACATAGACAAATAATTGCTCATTCTTTTTTATACTTGTAATTGCTGACTTTTTTTTTTTTTCCTGTAATTTTTGGCCGAGGCTGAGTTTGAACCCGCTACCTCCAGAATATAGGCCAGCACCCTACTCCTTTGAGCCACAGGTGCTGCCCAAGATCTGACTTTTTATTAATACATAATTGTACATATTTATGGGGAATGTGATATTTTGATACATGCATACAATTTATAATGATGAAATCAGGGTGTTTAGTATATCCATTACTGCAAATATTTATCATTTCTTTGCACTGGGAACATTTCCAATCTTCTCTTTTAGCTATTTTGAAATATGTAACCCAGTGAGACTATGTGTAAAAAAAAATGAAATATGTAAAAAAAAAAAATGAAATATGTAACAAATTGTTGTTAACTTTAGACACTCTACCATGCTATCAAACCAGAGCTTAATCCTCCTATCTAGCTGTATGTTTGTACCCATTAACCAACCTCATTTTATCAGCCAGCCACTCTTCACAGACTCTGGCATTTAACATTCTACTCTCTACCTCCTTGAGATCAACTTTTTTATTAATAGCTCCCAGATCTAAGTGAGAATATACTACATTTATCTTTTTGTGCCTGGCTTGTTTCACCTAACATAATGACCTCCCATTGCCTCCATGTGGCTGCAAATGTCAGTATATCATTTTTTTATGGCTGACTAATATTACATTGTGTGCCTATGACAAATTTTCTTTATTCATTCATCTATTGATAGGTTGTTTTCTTAGCTTGACTGTTGCTAATAGTGCTTCAGTAAACATAGAGATACAGGTATTCCTTTGATACACTGATTTCCTTTCCTTTTGGATTCAATGGGATTGCTTTATCATATGGGTAGTCCCATTTTTAGTTTTTGAGAAATCTTCATACTGTTTTCTCTAACAGCTGTACTAAGTTGCATACTATTGATATTTTGTTATAAGGATATGCCACATGCATTTAATGACAGAGCACAGTGATTATGGTATGTTCATTTGAATACATATTAAGCAAATAACCTAAGATCAGGCACATGGTAGTTGCTCAAAAATGTTAGATAAATAAATTAAATCACTATTAAGTCTTTTGGGTCTTAAATGAAATAACCTAGAGGAAGGTGAAGCTCCTAATTATAACGTAAAAAAAAAAAAAAGAAAGAAAAAAATTTCTAGAAAAAATATCCTGTAACTCACAATTCACATGATTCTGAACATGAAGAAAGAAGATGTTTTTACCAAAAAAAAAAAAAAAAAAAAGGTTTTTTGAAATTATCTTTTACTTTTATTTATAAATATTAGTTGTCTATTCTTTGAGACTTAAAAAAAATAGGAAGAAGTTAACTGATGACTCCATACCGAATCTCAGAGTCAAAGCATTCTATAATAGACATACTCTTATTTGACAATGTGAATGTTACTTTCTTTGCATTATTATTATTGTTAATTGCTTAATATTTTGATGCAGCAATTCTCTGATTTCTTTTCTGAATGTATTTATGTTCATTCATTCTTTACGAGGTTTTTATTTCTAGTCCTTATATTAAATTGTTATTATTTTAAAAAAAAGATGTTTTTAAGTGTGAGATGAAAGATAGGAAATCCTAGAGAATAATGTCAACAAATTTGAGTATATCAAAAATATAAAACGTTTGTATATTTTAAAGACCAAGACAAAAATCAAAATGTTGGGAACGTATTTGAAACATACATGGAAAATTGGTATTATTCTTTTTTTTTTTTTTTTTTTTGAGACAGTGTTTCAAGTTGGTAGAGTGCAGTAGCATCACAGCTCACAGCAACCTCAAAGTCTTGGGCTTAAGCAATTCTTTTGCCTCAGCCTCCCAAGTACCTGGGACTACAGGCATCTGCCATGATGCCTGGCTATTTTTTTGGCTGTAGTTGTCATTGTTGTTTGGCCAGCCCAAGCTGGATTTGAACCTGTCAGCTCCAGTGTGTGTGGCTGGTGCCCTAGCCACTGAGCTACAGGTGCAGAGCCACTATTATTCTTAATATACATGTGTAATAAGGTTTTTACAAATGTATAAGAAAAAGACATCTCGGGTGGTGCCTGTGGCTCAGTGAGTAGGGTGCCGGCCCCATATACTGAGGGTGGCAGGTTCAAACCTGGCCCTGGCCAAACTGCAACCAAAAAATAGCTGGTGCTGTGGCAGGCACATGTAGTCCCAACTACTCAGGAGACTGAGGGAAGAGAATCACCTAAGCCCAAGAGCCGGAGGTTGCTGTGAGCTGTGATGCCATGGCACTCTACCAAGGGTGACAAAGTAAGACTCTGTCTCTGAAAAAAAAAAAAAACAACTCAATGCAAAAGTGAGCAATGGACATAAAAAGATAATGTACAGAAAAAGTGTTAAGACTAGACATAATATTTAATTCATTAACAATTCCAGGAAATGCAAGATACAATAATACTGAAGACTTTTTTATTTTTGCTTATCAAAGGAGAAAGAAAACTGTAAGGTAAAAACAACATTATTTAGAAAATAGTTATTCTACCTATACTGCCAATGGGTATATGTTGGTACTATTTTTTTGAAAGAGGATTTAGTGATATTTACCAATAATCTTCCATTATGTGGAACTTTCAACCCAGAAATCTATATCTACATTTATTGAAGTTTATCAAGGAAAATAATCATGGATGATCCCAAAATATTTATATAGAGGTATTTCATCAGTGTTAGTAGCAACAGAGGCAAATTGGAAACAATCTAAATGACAACTAACAATTTTTTATTTTTTTGCAACAGCCGGGTCTGCAGTTTTTTTTTTTTTGTTTTTTTTTTGGCCAGGGCCAGGTTTGAACCCACCACACCCAGTATATGGGGCCCTACTCCTTGAGCCACAGGGGCCACTCAGAACTAACTATTAAATGATGAAATGCCTTATGGTACAACAAGGTATGGTAGAGTATAATACAGCTATTATAGATCATGGTATAGAAGAATATTTAAATTTAAATACCTAAATATTTAAATTTACATAATCCTTGTGGAATATTTGATTTTTTAAAATTATGTTAATGAGAGCAAACAGGCAAGATGGCAGCAGAGTAACAGCTCCCTTGCATCTGGGCACCATGAGTCTGGGGAGATAGGACTCCAGGCATCTCTGGCTGGTAGGGTCTGCCTATAATCATCCCTGTGAGGATACAGGAAGTCAGCGAGAGACTTCTGGACCCCAAGAGGACAAGAACAGTGGAAAACCAACCGGCAAGTGGTCGCGTGTGTTCAATCTGTCTAAACCCGCCAGCAACTGTAAGTACAGTAACAGCAAGACTGTAAACCAGAAAGGCCTTACCTGTGAACTGTTTTGGTGTCTTTGGACTTGGCACTCAGTTGAACTGCCTTGGGGAGAGCCTGAGCGAGAGTGCAAAGAACTTTGGCCATTGTCTACGGCCCCAGTCTGAGCCATTGAGCCAGACGGAGCTAATAATGTTTGGCTATAGGCCACAAGGAGCCATTGTGAGTGATCTGCCCCAGCAAGCTCTGCCCTCGGGGTCGCAGGGCAAGAATCCTGCGGGAGCTGGTAACCTAGTGACCAAGTAGCCTAAGGTCAGGGACTGAGCCGCCTTACAGCCCTAACCCTCAGGAGCAAAGTGAGACCAGTTTTGGCACACTGGGTAAGTGGATAGCACCTTCAGCAGTGATTCCACCGTCAAGCACTTTCCTGGGAAAGCTTCTGCTTAGCAAGTTTACAAGTTCAAAGTGCTTTTTAAGAGGGCTGAAGAGAGAATTAGGGTGTCTACCCATTGGGGTTTGAGAAATCAGCAGCCTCCAGTCGTATCAACACTGTGATTAACATCTCATACCCCAGAACACCACATGTTGCCCATACAATATTCAACAACATATATATACTGATTTGCTTTTGGTTGTGTTTTCTTTTTTTGGGGGGGGTTTGTTTTTTTGTTTATTTTGATGTTGTTAATGTTGTTTTGTTTTTTAATTTCAACCTTTTCCATACAGATTTTTTTCTTTCACAGTTTTTCTAGTTTAATTATAATTTCCCATTGCTGCCTATTTCAATAACTAGAACTTCATTTTTGCTAGTGTTTTTACCACTATTATTTGGTTTTTCACCCAATTTTATCCCATAAAGTTTTCTGTTTGCTTGTTTTGGTTTGATTTATAGCATTTTTGTCTTTCCTCTCTACTTGGTGGAGGTGGGGTACTGTGTCTGATCATGTTAGCAAAGAGCTGCTGACCGCAAAGGAACCACCCAACTGGGCATCCCCAGAAGGTGGGTTTTTTTTAAGGTTGTGTCAAAGTACCCTTCTGTACACCTATATTGCTCTGTCTCCCTCTTTCTGTGCCTCTCTTCTTTTTGTCAATATTCCTTTTACCCACCCCCTCTCCTTTCTCTATTTTTTTCTTTTCTTTTTACTTGTCCCTCCTTTCTTTCATCCCTTTCTTGCTCTTCAACCTTCTCATCCTTCTGGTCCTGTACCAAAAGGACTCATCAAAACGTTAGTCCACAGGCATGAGAACTTAAAGAGCAAGAGGAAGTGAAGGAAAATTAGGGCAAGAAAACAGATAAAAGAAATCACTCATGAGGAAGAATCAGAAGAAAACTCCAGGCAACATGAAGAACCAGTCCAGAACAATCCCGCCAAGGTACCATGAGGTAGCTACTGAAGAGGATTCCACCTATAAAGAAATGTTAGGAATGACAGAAAGGGGATTTAGAATACACGTGATGAAAACAATGAAAGAAATGATGGAAACAATGAAGGAAACTGCTAATAAAGTGGAAAATAACCAAAAGGAAATCCAAAAACAGA
>CAUYPK010035198.1:0-18459 GCA_963574355.1 Loris lydekkerianus | reverse complement strand
GCTGGGCTAGAGGCTGAGCATCTTTGGGAACAACATTTAAGGGAATGTCAGCACAATGCAAAATGTCTTTAAAAGCATGTTGTGATGTACACATTTTGTAACTACCTTTTTTGTTGTTGTGGCAACCATTTGTAAAACATTCCAGATACTTCCCCGGCTCTTGAAGCAGTAATCTAATCCCTCTCTCACTTTTGGAAGATGACTTTTCAGTTTAATTCATATTGCCCTCTTCTTAGAAGAGGGGGAAAAGGTATGGGCCTGCATTACTGAGAACCAAACAGCCCAGGGAGAGATTCCTCTATGGACAACCTCACTCCTCCAAGTACCAGCCAAACCAGAAAGGTGATTCCAGGAGGAGTCAGCCAAAAAAAAAAAAAGGAAACAACAACAAAAACATGCTGTTGAGGTTTTCAGCTTTAAGATATATCTTTGGACAACTTTTATTTTTTATTTTTTTCCTTAGAAGTGACCAAATTAAGATGGTAAGACCTCTGAGACCAGATTTTTATCCTGCCTCTACCCCCTTGCCAATGACTCAGAGAATGGATCATGTGCTCCTTATGTTTAGTGGACCACATAATTGCTCTCCTGCCTTCTTAAAGAAAATTAATGTTTTTGCCACTAATTTAGCAATATGAAACTCATCTCATTACCCTTTCTGGGTCTGAAGCAGCTATGTCTAAAAGTGCCATCTCCTGGTACTTTGCAACAGTCTGTGCTGGAGAAATCTTGAATAGCTTATGTACAAGACTCTGAAATTTTTATATTATTTGAAACCTTGCTTCCTCTGGTTTGGGACACCCTGGCTGTGAGAGCTCTCTACAGTCTTTGAGCTGGCAGTGTACTGAAAACCTTTTAAAGTTTCTTTCCCTGCCCAGTCCCCGCTTTTTGGTGAGGTTTCTCAGAGTGAGGCCTGTTAGGTGTACATCCTGCAGCTTATTGGCTTAAAATGTACTCTCCTTTGGTGTGGTCTCGTTGGGGCCAATGGGGACAAAGAGAAAACCAGTAGTGCAACTGTTTTGATACTGAATATTGATATGTGTCTTTTTGAAATAAAGAACCAGTCCCTCAAAAAAAAAAAAAAAAAAAAAAAAAAAATCAGGCGGTCCTTACCAGCCTGGGCAGAGCCAGACTCTTCATCTGCCAAAACTAGGAAGGGAAGGAAAAGAGCAAAAACAAAAACACTAAAGAAAAATTAAGTAAGAATGAAAACAAAATAGAAAAATTCTTCAGCGTGGTCCTGCCAATACTGTCTTCCTAGGGCCAGAGATACAAAGGTCTCTTAGCCCCCTTGAGCCAGACCACTGCCGTGACCTACCTGCCAGACCACAGCTGTGTCCCCCCAGCTCTCAGGGGCAAAAAAAATTTTTTAAGAAAATAATATTAAGATAAAAATAGATACAGAAAATTAAAAATTCTGTTGTATAAAATAGAGGAGAGAGAGCGAAGTGGAGTAAAGAAAAAAAGGAGAAAGATAAGAAAAGGGAGGGGATGTCTTAGCTGGTGCAGAGCTGATTATTGTGGGAGAGCTGAGAAAGGTAGGAGAGTTTCTGTTCAAAGAGAGAATAAAAGAGGCTAAAATTCTGTAACCAAAAAATACAGGAGGCCTTGCTCTTAATGAAAGTAAAAATGGAAATTAAGAAATGAACCAACCATACAAATAAGCAAGAAACAAAACACATCAATAAAAAATATCCAAAAGCTCTAAACAACGAGAACAAAGCAACCTCAGTAACAAACGAAAGAACAAGAAAAAAAGAAATAGAAAATACTAACAAGAAAAAAGGAAAGAAAAAAATAAAAAGCCAATTATGTATATAGACATATATACACAAAAGTGTATGTATATACATATATACAAAAAGGCGTATACATATATATGTGGGGGGGGAGTCCGACTTTAGTAGTAACATATTTGTGTTACGTTATATTGCCAGAACATCAGGTGGTGCTTTAGTTTTAGGGGATGGACAACACAGCTGATAACCTCTCGCTAGAACCCAGGTTTAAACCAGATCCTAACTTAATTGTCCATGGTAATTGCCTAATTATTTCCTCAGCATTCAGGTTCCGCTGGGTGGGGAACTCAGATCTTTCCTGGATACTTCCGAGGCAGACCTCACTGTGCCCCCAGACAACAGTTCTCATGGGGTGCTGGAGGCCCCGAGCCTGTCAGGACTAGAGGACGGGCAGAACTAACATGGCTGTGTCCCTGTAGGGGGCCCAGCCTCACGACCTTGCCATATGGCCAACCCCTGGCTTCCAGGACCTTCCCAGAAATAGCTATCTCTACCACTGCCAAAGCAGTGACAGATCTGCTCCAAGGAGCCCTCAAATCTGGCTGCTATATACTGTTCAGGTTGCCCACTCTTCCAGGCAGTCCACTCTATGCCCTTCCTCTGAAAACTGACAGCTGCAAAAAGGCTTCCTGGTGTCAGGTACCTTTGTGGCTTCCACCTGTGGGCCCATGCAAGACTTGCCTGGTGCCTCAGACATCCCCTCGCTGCTCAAGTCCTCATACAGCCACCAGCACCTTGCTGGGCTGGCTCGCAGCACACCCTGAGCCACTGCTCCAGGAAAAGTGTCTTCTCCAAGCACCTCCCAACTAACTCATTTCTCAGTTGCTCTAGGAAAGCTCGGCCTGATGATCTTCCTGATTTGCCATTTTGCTCTGCCCCCAATTATTTTTATTTTGAACATTTCTTGCCAACTAGATTGAGTTTCTTAACAGTAGAAATTTATTTTCTCACATTTCTGGGGCTAGAGGTCAAAGATCAAGGTTTCAACAGGATGGGTTTCCTCCGAGGCCTGTGGTCCTCTCCTCGCGCCTTCACGAGGTTTTACTTCTCTGTGTGTCTGTGTCCTAATCTCTTCCTATAAGGACACCACCTGTCAGATTGGACAACGCCTCATTCTAATAATCTCATTTAACTTAATTGCCTCTTCAGAGGCCCTAATTCCAAACACAATAACACTCTGAGCTAGTAGGATTTAGGACTTACACATATGAATTTTGAGGGGGGACACAATTCAGTCCTTAACACACATATGTAAGAGTAGAAGAGTTTCTGTATTTGTTCCATTTAATCAATATTGACCTGTGCACCCATATCCTGTCTCCTCTGGTTTATGTGTACTCCAAAGATTTGATTTCCTCTTCATGAAGCAAGGATAATGAAACCTATCCTTCATCTCCAGCCAGGTATTCATGAGGATAAGGAAACTATGGGTATGGGAACACTTTTAAAATTGAAAAGAGCTATGTAAGTATCTGTGGCATTTAGAAGTCCATGGAGAACAATCAGAATGTGCTGGGTGCTGGGGTACACTGAGCTTTCCGAGGTTGCTGACCTGCACACCCCTCCCTAAGGAAGCTGCTCCTGTTTCTCACCTGGCTTCGCCTTATCAGGACTCCTAAAGAGTGATTGTCATAGAGAAAGCCGATCTTTTGGCTACTCTGACCCACCAGGGTTGTGGTTTTTTTGTTTGTTTTTTTTTAAGTTTAAATTTACATTTAAATTAGGAGCTTTTGCTCAGGTCAGCACTTTCTTAGATTAGCTTCATCAGCTGGGGTGTGTCCAGTTAGTGAGTATTTGAAACCTTGATTCCTGATGCCCCAGGCTGAGGGATCCTGTACTGGGCCTCCACTTGTGTGAGGTTGCAGAGGTGAGGGAGGGAGTAGGTGCAGAGGGCCAGTGTGGGAGAGGGGAAATGTCCAGGGAGCATAGATCGTCTAGGGCATTTCAGGTCTCATGGAAAAAAGAAACGCATTCCCAAGAAATAACAAAGAAACATGAAGGACAAGTCAGTGCAGAAGTGCTGATATAAACAAGTGTTTAGAGGGACATCGTGTTGATCAGAAACACCTCCTAGAAGTAGGTGGGTCACCAGCATGGTACTGAAGGGAGCCAGGGGAGAGAGGGGATCCTGGTGTGGGGCTCCTGACCCCTTCAGTACAACCAAGCCCAGGTAGTAACTTGTGTGCTTCTTATAATCTAAGCTGGTTCTGGTGTCAGGAGCTTGGATTCTGGTTCTCAATCCAGTGACCAGCTCAGCACATACCCCAACCACATTCTCTAGGTCTCTCTGTGTGTAGGTGCTGTTGAAAATACTTAGGGTAAAACAGTTATGACTATTTTACCCCCATCCTTAATTATAACCTCATAATTCCTTTATCATTTTCAAAATGACTTTTAAATAAGAATAACCACTTAGATTAGAAACACATTAAACAATTATCAGTAAAAATCTTTATTAATCATAAAAAGGGAAACACAATTAATCTTTCAAAGTACAATTCTGTGATCTTTTCCCAAGTATATAATTCACATTTTTCTTCCTTATTTGGGGACGAAGATGTAGTCCACATGTGGCCCCCCACTCCGAACCAACACAAGACTCCTTCAAAACAATGGGAAAATGTAGGTTCAAGACATTCCAGCTCCCAGAAAATACCCGTTAGGTGGTGCCTGGAAACTGTTGAAGGAAAGTAAAGAAAAAGAAAAAAGGCCACAGGCTCCTGGTGGTTAATGATCCACGGTGCCTGATGCGGCTCAGTTGTCTCTGATTTGTGGCAGTCAATCTGCTTTATCACACCACTGGATTATTGCTAGGAACTATTAAAGGGCTGACATTTTCACATGGCTGATCCACCTAAAGTCATGTCTAAAGGCACAGCAAGCTTGCTTGCCTCATTATGCCATGTCTTCATGAGCGGATAAAAAACAATTGGAATTGTTCTTCCAGAGAATTGGGTGTAATGTATGAAATGGGCCAGATCTACTCAGCCGCAATCCACTGAAGAGGATATTCCAAGAAAAGAATCTTGATTTATCTTTCTTGGCTTTGTCAGTATCTGGAACACCACAGGCAGCTGGTTCCAGGGAAGAGATCAGGTATGGCTGGCCCAAGGGATGGAAACCCCCAGCATCTGCTCCCTGAGCCTGAGGCCCTCTATCTCCCTCCTCCACCCACCCCAGGGTCCTTAGACTCTGTCACCAGCTTAGCTGCCACTCTCCTGGAAACCTCAGTGTGTATCAGCACTGTCTTTGCTTTGCTTTGTATTGGAGGTCATCATGGCATAGCTATCCCTGGTCTCACGCCTTTCCATATTTCTCTGCTCTGTACCATCCACAGCAAAGTTTTTCTTTCCTTCCTTTCCTTTTTCTTTCCTCTTATCTTTCCTTTCTTCCCTCTTTCTTTCCTCCCTCCCTCCCTCCCTCCCTCCCTTCCTTCCTTCCTTTCTTTCACAGAGTCTCACTTTGTCACTCTTGGTAGAATGCTATGGCATCACCCTGGGTAGAGTGCTATGGTGTCACACTTCACAACAATCTCAAACTCTTGGGCTCAAGAGATCCTCTTGCCTCAGGCTCTCAAGTATCTGGGACTACTACTTGTGCCCACCACAACACCTGGCTGTTTTTTAGAGATGGGGCCTCGCTCTTGCTCAAGCTGGTCTTGAACTCCTGAGCTTAGGCAGTATACCTTGCTCTGCCTCCCAGAGGGCTGGGATTATAGGCGGGAGTCACTGCGCCTGCCCCACAGCAAAGTCTTGACTGAGCCACATGTTGTGGCTGCAGGGGTGTACTGACGGGAGCCACCTGAGAGGAAACCCAGATTTTAGGGAAGCATTGTGTGGAAATCCTCCCAGGGAGGCTGTAGGATCACAATTAAGAAAGAGGAGTGGAAATGAGAGTAACAAAATGAAGACAACCTGGAAAGCCTTGAGAAAATAAAAAAAGATATGAGATATAATGGACAAGTTGGGACTTTGGGCTAAAATCCGAGTGAAATTTACAGATTCTAGTAAGCCCCATCCCTAGAGAAGAGACGCAGCCAAGGAATGTTAAAGACTTGGTTACAGATTGTCCAGGCGTGAACCAAGGGGGGCAAGTTTGTGGGTAGTGGGAAATAGAAAAACGGGAATTCCAGGAAGGAAGAGACATTGTTTTTCTATCTAAAAAGTACAGACGTACATCTTGAAAAGTAAGTGTGGGAAAGCTGCAGTTTCGGTCTGCACTGGGGACGCTGCTGCCCAATGGTTAGGAGCACATTCAAGAGCTTTGGGTTCCAAAGATGGGTGCCCATGGGCAAATTATTAACCTCTCTGTGCCTGTTTCCCCACCTGCCAACAAAAATGGTCACGACACGGTATTGTGAAAATCGAAGGAGCTTCCAGCAATGGTGCCTGGCGCTTGGAGAGTACAACATGGTATTGTAACAGAGGTGAGAGTCCAAAAAAGGCCAGTGGAATGTTTCATGAGTTGTCTCTCTGAAACCTCTCCCTTTTGGGGAAATTAAAATTTTCATTCCTTCCTGAGGCCAGTGATCAAAGGAGCCGAAAAATATTCTTTCCCAATTTGTTGTCTGTTATCCTAAACCATAAGAGGTGGCTCAACAGAGATGAGTTTGTGATAACTCAAAACCAAAACCACAAATTATAGTTAAGCAACAATAGCTTGAAGCTGTGCCACATGACACCAGTCCCACAGACACACCCAACCGCTAAAAGTTCCCCCTTAAAAAGCCCTGGTTTTCTGCTTAAAGGCAGGATGGTTGTCTTTGAGATGCTGGTCTGACACCCTCCTCGGTTACCAAAGAATGAATAAATTTCCCTTTATTTTTTCCTCAAAACACTTGTCCTCGTCCTTCAATCCCATTGATGTGGCCTTGGGGACAAGTAACAAGCTTTTGGTAACAGTATTATTATATAAAATTTGAAAGAGCTCGTTGGCCATTTATTTGGAACAAATAGGGGAACTTCCTCTGTGATTCCCGGATGAGGGACACTGTCATCATGTGACTTTTATTAGTCATTTTACTGTTTACTTGTCTCTTTGGGTCATGTTAAGTATTTTTTTTCATGTATTTAAATCTCGTATTCCAGTATGGTGTTTGAACGCAGGAATTCATATATCAACCTTTGTGTCCCTAATAGTAATATGCACAACATGGCAGAACTTAATAAAATCTGGTACATTTTTTAAAATACAGATTTCAAATTTATCACAATGGAGTAACCATTGGCACATTAATGACAATTATGAGTTCTTAGGGCAGACACCTGTAGTCCCAGCTACTTGGGAGGCTGAGGCAAGAGGATCATTGCGCCCAAGCGTTTGACGTTGCTGTGAGCTAAAGACACCGTGGCACTCTACCGAGGGTGACCAAGAATAATAATAATAATTATGAGTTCTTTTTTTGAGACAAGGTCTCACTCTGCCACCCAGGCTGGCTTGTGATGTGATGATAGCTCTCTGCAGTCTGGAACTCCTGGGCTCAAGTGATCCTTCTGGCTCAGTCTCCCAAGTAGAAGGGACTACAGGCACCCACCACCACACCCAGCTAATTTTTCTATTTTTTTTTTAGAAATGTGCCTTGCTATGTCACCTAGACTGGTACCAAATTTGTGGCCTCAAGTGATCCTCCCACCTCAGCTTCCCAAAGCACTGGGATTATAGGTGTCAGCAAACACACCTGGCCCAGTTTTGTTGTTGTTGAGTCAAAAGAGTCTGGATAAGTGTTAACATAGGGAGAGAAAGCCCCCCAAGGAATCACGGCCTGGACAGCTGTTCTTGCATATCTTGGCAGTCAGAGGGAAGAGTTAGGTTTACTGAAAAAGTTTATAGAAAGTGAAAGGGAGGGACGTCAACTGAGGAGCAAAGGTGAGAGAGAGCAAGAGATAGAGGGAAGACCTGTCAACACTACCCAAGGCCCTGGAGGGAGACCTGCAAGGCCCAGATCTCAGAACTTGGACCCAAGGGCCTGGCTGCTGGGAGCCTTGGAGAAGCCTGTTCCCAGAGGTGACACTTTGTCCTTGCCTTTAGTCAAAAGTTAAGGAATCCGCTTAGGCAGGAAGAAAGTAGGGAAGAATATAGCACTTCACCAAACCATCTGTTTGTGAAAAGTTTTGGTAATAACTCATGTTCTGTTGGTGAGCGGGTGGGGTGGGGAAATGGATGAGTCAATGGAAAACCCAAGTCCTGATTCTGAAGTGGTGGACAGATTTGGCCTTTGTGGGGCAGACAGTGAACTTTGATGGAAGGCGGGAGTTTTCTTTGGGGTGTACAGAATTGGAGGGAAGAGAGAGGAGCTAGGAAGAAGGCTGAGGATGGGGGCTCTCTCTTCTGGGGTGCCCTTCCTCACAGAGGGACCTGGGATCACTTGCAGAGATCTGAGTGGCTGCAGGAAGGCAAGGCTGGAGTTCTTTTAGTAGTAGGATAGAGCTGATGACCCTGTCCCTTTACCCCAGAGCAAGAGGAGGCAGTGGGACAGCCTGTACCCCAAGATTTGGCTTCCCCCAGTTCCAAGAAGCCCCAAGGGCAAAGTACCTACAGCAGGAGCAGACCTTGTGCCATCTTACCAAAACAATGCCTGTCTCAGATGGTGCCCAGGTGAGAGGACCCTGCCCACAGGTACAGGGTGTGTAACCAGCAAGAAAACTGAGGGTACAGAAGGAGGCTGAGCCAGATGCCCCGTCCTCCCAGCAGTGCCCACATCCACACCAGCCTGGATTCATTGGGAAGATTTAGGACCTGCAAAAAAAGTTAGAGCATGTGACCAGTAGGGTTTCCAGATAAAATATACTAGGTAAATTGGAACTCCAGATAAACAAATAATTGTTACTGCCTGGGATATACATACACTTAAAAATTATTTAGTTGAAATTCAAATTGAACTGATCTTAGTTTTGCTAAATTTGGTGACTAGTGACAGGACAATATGCTAGCTGGACCTCAACATTGTTGAAGATGATATTAAAGGGGTAGGGCTCTGTCACGTCTCAGCAGAGATGGCGACAAGTCCTCCAGGCTCTGACAGTCCCCTCTCCAAACACCGAGTCCCTGTATCCTCTAGGAGCTGTGGGACAAAATGAGAAACACTCTATATGTGCTGGTGTGGTTGGCAAGCCAGAACAGGAGGCAGTGTGCAGGTCTCAAACAACAGTCACAGCTCCTACGTTGTGCCTGCATTTTGGGTTAGAACAGGCAGTGGGGAGCATGGGGTAGGCCAGGGTTCAGAGTGTGTTGCCTGTATTTTGTCTCAGAAACGTGTGTGTGTGTGTGTGTGATCATGTGTGCACTGGCTACGGGTATTTCTTACTGTAGTCTCAGCCTGATATGTTGGAAAGTCACTAATTTGATGACAAGACTCAAGGGCATTATCTGTGAGAACTATGTTGGTTGGGTGAACAACCATGTGAGTTTTACACTCACAAGTAAGGGTAGGTTTTGCCTTTTCCAGGAAAAAATCAGCCTCTAAACCACTTTACCTTTCCATGGAGTCTGCAATCCCTGCAGACGGTAACGCGTGATTCCATTTGGAGTTCCCCGTTTTGTTTCATTTGGCTATATTCACTTTGTAAAATCATACAGTGGAATCTAATATTATTGCGTCCCATCCTAGGTACTGATAAACTGGGACAAGAGGCACTGTCTTAATGGTCAGAGTGGGTTTTTGTTTTATGTCTTTCTCTAAAGGTGAAGATTTTTCAACTTTAAAATCCTTGGAGATTGTTTGACTTAAATCCTCAAAGCAACCCCAAAGGGTCATGAAAGATTCATAATTTTTCTCATGTGATGAACATATGTGATGTTTTTACTTAGGAAAGTGAAAGAATGTTTACAGTTTTCATTTTAAGCTTTAAAAAATTCCTGTAACAATTGCCTCTTGATTCAAAAATTATAAATAAAACTGTTTTATTGTCTAATGTACTGAAACATCGTGCCCAGAGATGTTTTAGTCTTTATTGTTCCTGGTATTTAATTCTTACTTTGTCTTTCTTGTAGGAAACAATTTGTTAATCTTCACTTTAAATATTTATTGTTCTGTGTCAAGTGCATCGACAGTTTTGTAGTTAAGGACATTGAGCCTCCAAGTGCTTAAATGCCTTTCAGAGTCCTAGTGTTCTGTATGTCAGGATTAGTTTCAAATCCAGGTGTGTCTGCCTCTAAAGCCCGTGCCTGTACCAAGTTCTATGGACAACCAGTATTGTATGTATTTTCTTATTTTTGTGAAAAGATATAGAAAAGGAGAAATCAGAAACTAATGAGAATGGTTACCTACCCTTAAAAGGAGATTGGGGGGGGCAGCGCCTGTGGCTCAAAGGAGTAGGACGCTGGCCCCATTTGCCAGAGGTGGCAGGTTCAAACCCAGCCCTGGCCAAAAAGCTGCAAAAAAAAAAAAAAAAGGAGATTGGAACCAGATGGAGGGATAAGCATGGGCTCCTCTGATTCAGCTTTTCATACAATGTTTATCTTGAATCGTGTATTTTATATACTCAGACATAAAAATAAATCATAAAGGAAAACGCCCTAAATTTGGATGTTAAAAAACAGAAATGACCTAATTCTATATGAGATTGATTACTGAACCCACAATCAATGGAAAAGTTATTTTGAAAACTTGAACACACTACTAAGACTACACATACCATAATATTGGGAACCAGAAAATTTTTTAGTGTAAGAAAAAAGAATTTAAGATGTTAAGATTTTTGTTGTTGTTGAAACAGAGTCCCACCCTGTGCCCTGAGCAGAATGCAGTGGCATCATAGCTCACTGCAACCTCAGACTCGGGCGGGGCCCATCCTGCTGTCTCAGCCTCTGGGAGCTGCTGGCATTACAGGTGCTCATTGTGGCACCTGGCTGGGTTTTTCATTTTTTTAGGAATCGGGGTCTCACTCTCGTTCATGTTAAATTTTAACCATATGAAGTCATGCTATTTCATTGTATATTTCATTGTGTAAATTCATATACATAAAATCTCCTAATGTGTATGTGTGCACGTGTGTGTGTATATATACAGCATGGCCATAAAGTTCGTGTGCAATTTAAATTTGCACACGAACTTTATGGCCACCCTGTGTTGTGTCCCTGAAAGAGCCTACCAGCAACGACACCCCAGTGGCAATAAGCATAACTGACCCTCTTGTCTTGCATCCCCCACTCTAGTAACTGACATAGACAGGAGTAATAAATGGATACTAAAACCATTACATGAAAAGTAGCTGGGCAGTAGGTTATTCCTAAAGTACAGCTCACTAATCATTTAGTGATTGCAAAGAGGAAAGAAGCTCCTTTTTGTGCTAAATCCAATTTATACCCTCCCCCACACATCCATTTGGCCCTGCCTACACCATGGCACCCCCTTGCCCTCATCCTGCGTAAAGCAGATCCAGGGATGGTCCCACAGCTCCATCTTTCACCTCATCTTCTCAGGCATCATTGCAAGGCTTTCATTATACCTGCCAGGGCAGAAGCTGTAACAACTCATGCACAGGTCTAACTTAACAGGACCCACGGGTATCCTGGCTTTGCCAGTGGCTTCCAAGAGGCACCGAGTAACATGACCTCATGTGCAGGTACATGACACACCCCATTAGCCCTGTTCTGTTAGGACTCATCCCAGATGCGGTGGTGCTACTCAGCACCTCTGAAGATGTCTCACGGCCAAGCCACGCTTTTTACAAAGCCATGGCCAGCTCCCTTTCCGCCTCAATTCTTTTTCCCCCTCTTTCTTTTTTCAGGATTGCATCCCCCATAAAACATTAGCACATAAACTTTGCCTCAATGTTTCCAAGCAAACTCACTTTTCCTTAGCAATATAGCAGTTACTTTCTCAACCAAGTTATTCCCCTGAGCAGACTTATAAGTTACAAAATATCATCAGGAAACAATCATATAAACGAAGAATGTGTGACTTTCTGTAAGGCATGTTGCCCAGACTCTTTAAGTCAATGTCATATCAAAACCAAACAGAAGGCTCGGTGCCTGTAGCTCAAGCAGCCAAGGCACCAGCCACATACACCAGAGCTGGTGGGTTCGAATCTAGCCCGGGCCTGCCAAATAACAATGACAACTACAACCAAAAAATAGCTGGGCGTTGTGGCAGGCACCTGTAGTCCCAGCTACTGGGGAGGCTGAGGCAAGAGAATCACTTAAGCCCAAGAGTTGGAGGTTGCTGTGAGCTGTGAGGCCAGGCACTCTACTGAGGGTGACACAGTGAGAATATGTCTCAAAAAAAAAAAAAAAAAAACAAGTTTAGCTGGGGGAGATTGTCCAGATTAACCTCCAGATGGAATCCATAAACCTTGATTCAATCACAGGGTTGGGGGAGTGGGCTTGCATAACAACCAGTAGGGGGAAATTTAAATATGACTTGGATATTAGTTGTGATTGTAGAAGCACCATTCAGCTTCCTATGTGTGATAGTGGTATTGTGGTTATATAGGAGTATATATGAACCCCTGAGGGGATTCATGTTGAAGTATTTAGGGTTCCTGTTAAGTTAGACCTGTGCATGAGTTGCTGCAGCTTTATGGATCACACCTTATTTTTAAAAAGGTACATGTCATGTGTTTGGAGGGAGAGAGAAAAGAGAACAAATGTGCTCAGATATTACTAACCATTGAATCCAGATGGAAAGAATGTGTGGTTTTATTCTTTTGATGTTTTTAAGTGTTTAACAATTTTCATAATAAAAAGTAGGGAGATATGGCTGAGCTGTGGTGGCTCATGCCTGTGTTCCCAGCACTCTGGGAGATGGAAGGATCACTTGAGCTCAGGAGTTCAAGACCAGCCTCTGCAAGAACAAGACCCCCATTTCTACTAAAAATAGAAAAATTAGCTGGGCATGGTGGTGTGCACCTGTAGTCCCAGCTACTACAGAGGCTGAGGCAGGAGGATCGCTTGAGCCCAAGAGTTTGCAGTTGAGCTAAAGCTGTGGCACTCTAGCATGACTGACAGAGCAAAACTCTATCTCAAAAAAAAAAGAAGAAGAAGAAGAAGAAGAAGAAATAGAGAGATAAACACCATGAAAGACTAGAAAAATTTTAGGATGTATATGTATTTAAAGAAATGTTTTAAACTATGTTTTATGCAGCCAATACTGATTCATCTGCCCACATGCTGTGCTTTCAAAAGCTTCTTACCTCTTGCATGGCTCTAGCAGCTCCCCAGGTAGAAATAATTTGATGTCATTTCTACGCACCCAAATTCTAGTCAGTAGGATAATCAGCATGTAGTACAGAAAGCTGCTTCCTTTAAAAGCTGCTCTCTGCACATAAACTGTGAGTGCCAGGCACCAGGGCACTGCAGAGGGACAACCCTCTAGAGTTGAGTCTCAACTGATCTGATATTAATAGAAGCATCAGTTAGCTTTCTTTCTGTCTCTCTCTTTTTGTTTTTTTTTTTTTCCAAGACTGGGGCTTGCTCTGTAATCCTGGCTAGAGTGCCATGGCATCATCGCAGCTCACTGCAACCTCAAACTCCTGAGCTCAAGCAATCCTCTTTTTCGGCCTCCCTAGTAGCTAGGAATACAGAAGCCTGCCATAATGCCTGGCTAATTTTCCTGTTTTTAGTAGACAGGGTCTCAACTCTTGCTTCAGGCTGGTTTTGAACTGAGCTCAAGTGATCCTTCTGCTTCGGCCTCCCAGAGTGCTTTGGCTCCCACAGGTGTAAGCCACTGCACCCACCATCAGTTATCTGTTCCATGCATTCCAAATATTGGATAGGATCCAGATCGAAGGATATCATTCTCTGCAGTTGTACTGGCAACAGATAGACATGGACAAACTATTTAATATGGCAGAATGCACTTTATCATTAACACTACCTCTTGACTCACTGAGAAAACTCTACCCAGTTTGCTTTGTTAATCCAACAGCTTTGTTCTGACAACTTTCCATTATCATTCCGCTCACCCCAACCTACTTTTCATCCCAAGGTGCCTCCGGACAGAGCTTCTCCCAGTCTGCTCTTGCCATTTTGGCCGGCACCTGGTCAGCTGACCTCACCTCTGGTGACAGAGTCCTAGGAAAGTATGCCCTCCTGTGTCATGTCTGTGCTAGCTGAGCTGTCTAGATTCTGCTCCAGGCTTCTAAAGGAGTCCCCATAGGCTGGGTCCTCTCTGCTCTGCCCCGTCCTGTGTTCACAGAATGCTCGCAGTCCACACATGTTCCCTTCTTTAACAGTAGAACACAATCTTCGATTTCAGTAACCTATTCACAAAAAGCCATTTACTTTTCTTGAAGGCCAGGAGTGACAGCTGTGCTTCGGGCTATGACCTGGGTCAGGCCTGTCACTTGTTCCTCAGCCTCTGGCTTCTGGGGGAAGGCTCTTCTGTTGGGTCATGGTGGCAGTGCCACTGGGGTGAGCAGAAACACGAGGGTCTCTAAGGCCCCAGCTCAGCACTGACACACACACTTCTACCCACATTCCTCTGGTCAAAGTGCAGCATTGGTTGTAGAGGAGTCATCCACTCTTTGATAAACCTTGCCAAAGGCAAGGAGGGAAGGAAGAGTTGCAGACAAATAATACAGTTGACCTCCACCCCCCTGGCAGCTTGGTGTGCACCTGCAGCTCCAGCTCTGGCCAATAGGACAGGACATGAAGAGAAGTGACAGTTGTGACTACCAGGCCTTGTCCTTGTAGAGATCGGGCCTTTACCTTTACCCTGCCCAACACCAGGATGTGGTGACGCCCCCAGAGCAGTTGCCTGACCCAGAGCCAAATGGCACCACCATCCTGCAGGCCCTGCCTCTGGGCCGCTACATGGACCTCACTTCACTGCTGGGTTTCAGCACTGGGGTGGCTCTGCCATCATCATGGCATCCACCTGCAGAGCCAGGACACTGCCCCTGCTGCCCGTGTCCCAGCCATGTGGAAGGCAAGAGGAAGCAGAGGCCTGAGAGCTTTCTTCTGAAGGACATCACTGGAAGGTGGCCCCTTCACTCTGCTCACCTCCCATTGACCAGAAGCTTGGAGGGAAGCAAGGCGTGTGTCCTGCCAAGACTCTGGGTGCAGGACTTAGATTATTACAGGGAAGAGGGGAGATGGGTGCCTTGGAGTAGTCAGTAGTCTGCTGCCCCTCGTTCTATATGGGGGACTTACATGTGGGAGAGTCTATAAGGTTCAGCGGGCAACACCCCAATTCCCCACTTTTGACCTGAGAAATTCTACCTTCCTGTGTTTGGTGGGTTCTATTTAATTTTTTACCTGAAAAATAAGTTCTCTCCCTTGAAAAAAAGTTTGAAGCACATTCTGTAGAAGATAGGTTTATCAAGGTGGGAAGAGAAGCACAGCTCACTGAGGTGATTTTGCCAAAAGCACTAGTTACACCCTGGCTGTAAATGAACGTCCCAGCCAAGGTGGACCTGCTTGGAGGGTGACGGCAAGAACTAGGCCCCAGCTCCTCACCTGCAGCTCTCTGCTTTCTTGGCCCATCCCCAATACCACTTTCACATGTGTATCAAACCATTCTCCATCTCAGGAGAAAACTAGAGTCCTGAGGTTGAAAACTCCCATCTTTCTGCAAGTTCACTGGGTTGTCCCCAGGAAATGTCTTCAAATGGATATGCTAGACCTCTACTCTGCACCTGCCCCAAACAGCCCCTTGCCCTGCCCAGAGTCCTCTGAAGTTCCCAGGGGCAGGTGGTGGGCGGGGTGGCAGGCGGGGCTGGCTGGCGGGGCTGGCTGTCTTGGTACTCAGCCCCCCCTGGGACGTGAGAACAGTGTTTGGCCCATCTCACGGCTTCCAGCATTCTATTTATGAAGCCAGGTTCCCTGAAGCCAAGTTCCGGCATCAGGGAGTAACCCTAACCTAGCGTACACTCCGCCCCTTCAGGAACCTTCTGCTGACTAAAATGCAGACTAGATGGGGGGATTTGGGGCAGCGTCCAGGGCTGTGGTAAGGAAGCTTCAGGAGAGGAGAGGGGAATGTGTAACAAGATACCGGGAGTGCAATCCCTGTGAGTGCAAAGCCCTCCAGTGGCCCTGGGCCTCTGTTTCAGACTTCAATCTTGTCTAAGCCAAGGGTCTTAAGAGCAGCCAATCCAGGTGGGGAGTGGATACTACCTTTCAGCTGTCAAAGGTAAAGCAGAACACTAGTGAAAGTGGCAAGAACAGATTGTATTCAGTAACCTGCAATAGGGAAGGGGGCCCAGCATGAACTGAGCTAGGGATGGCCAAAGAGGTGATCTGGGTTTGCTAATAGGTGCTTATGGGGTCCCCTGCCCTTCCATAGCTTCTGGAACACAAGGATCCTATCTTTGGAGATTGGCTGGAGGAAACAGCTAAGTCTTTTGGCAGCCTTGAGCTGTCAGAAACTACACTACTGTTCAAGTCTCTGATCGCTGTGGTGTGCATGGGTCGTCTGTGCTGGACGCTGTGGTGTGCCTGGGTCATCTGTGCTGGACACTGTGGTGTGCATGGGTCGTCTGTGCTGGACGCTGTGGTGTGCCTAGGTCGTCTGTGCTGGACGCTCTGTTGTGCCTGGGTCATCTGTGCCGAGTGCATTCCTCTGCTGTTCTCACAGCTCCCAACTCCCACAGCTGGGATCTCTGCCCAGACAGCTCAGCCCTTCAAATGGCAAAAGAGCAATTCAGGTCTACAGCTTCCCAATTCATGGCCCCCACAAATTCTGCGTCTCTCCTTCTCCCACTGGAGACCAGCTGTCTCTGAAAGAAATATTCAGACACAGACCTGAACTCCTGCTAGGCAGGGCTGAAACCTGCCGGCCTGTCTGGGCCTCTGCACCTCCTTCCCAGCAACTCCTTTCCATTCCTAACCTCCAACCCTGTGCCCGGTCCCAGGGCACTTCCCTTCTCTCTGTCACACATCCTTGGTCTCAACGTGCACTTGCTGGTGCCTTCCAAGTAGCCTTACTCTTCCTCTCCTGCTGGAATAGGGCCTCCTCAGCATCAGCCCTAACGCTGCTTCTCTGCCCTACCGAAGTCCCCCATAGCAGGTCAGGGGACCCCATCCATCAATGTTATAATGGCCCTTCTAATGGTTTATGCTGGAAGGAAGCACACAAGGGGCCCTCTCACTCCTGCCTCATCCCCAGCACCGAGGTGGGGCTCAGTAAATATCAGCTAGACAAGCAAAAGTGGAAACCGAAATGAATAGTGGGAAAGAAGTGCAGGAATGGGGTGAAAGTGGGGCCTGAACAGTCGTCCACTCTTCCGTGAAGTTTGACCCTGAATGGATGCAGAGAAATGGAGCAGTTCCATGCAGCAAAGGAGGCTGACTCAACACCGGGGTAATAAACCCAGCACGTTTGAAAGCAGAAGCTAAGGAGCCAGCAGAAAAAAGAAAGCTGGAGAAGGTGGTGAGAATCACGGAGCTGAAGAACAGGACCTAGCTTTAAAAGGCAGAAAGAAAGAAAAGTACGCCCAAAGAGACAAAGGAAGCAGGTGTCCCCGGGTCTTAACAGTCAGTGCACTTACCTTATACTTGTTTGCCAATAAATGTTTGAAGGAAGAGGGAAAAAATGTAGTTGCTAGTTTCAGATGACCTCAGTCTGGTTAGGGAAAGTAGGAGGTTAGGTCTTCTGAAAAATGGGCATCAGAAGTCAAGGGCCTACGAGGACATATTCTCATTTGTTGGCATATTAGTTAGAATCAACGAAATTCTGCAGAGGTGGCCCCCAGATGCACAGGCTCTACACTGTCATCTGTACCCCTATAGAAATCTAATTATTGCCCACTTTATAGTCCAAAATGAGTGTTTAGGTCAGGGGTGGTTTGCTTCTTTTTGACCATTCAAGAACTGCATGGTTTGAATATTTGTCCTCTCCAAAATTTATGCTGAGACTTAATCCCCAGTGTGGCAATATTAAGAGGTAGGGCCTTTGAGAAGATGATTGGGATTAATATATAACTGGATTAATGGGTTATCATGGGAATGGGACTGGTGACTTTGTAAGAGGAAGAGGCCTGAAGCCACACACTTGGCCTTCTCAGCACAGGATACTCCACCCTGCCTGGAGAGTCTGCGGAGTCCCCACCAGCAAGAAAGCCCTCATCAGATGCGGCCCCTTGACCTTGGGGTCTTAGCCTCCAGAACTATAGGAAATAAATTCCTTTTCTTTATAAATTACCCAGTTACAGGTATTGTGTTATAAGCAGTGGAAAACACACTAAGGCATCAGGTCCACCATCCCCCAAGGTCCTGAGAAAGCTGAAAGAATATGGAAGAGCACTCAAAGGGCCTTCTCACAGACCTCTCATAGCTCCTCTCATGGAGGAGCACCCAAAGGACCTCCTCATGGACCTCTCACAACTCCTGTAATGGAGGAGGACCCAAAGGGCCTTCTCATGGACCTCTCATGGATCCTCTCATGGAGGAGCACCCAAAGGGTCTTCTCATGGACCTCTCACGGCTCCTGTCATGGAGGAGCCCTTGAAGGACCTTCTCATGGACCTCTCATGGAGGAGCACCCAAAGGGCCTTCTCATGGACCTCTCATGGCTCCTCTAATGGAGGAGTACCCAAAGAGCCTTCTCATGGACCTCTCAGGGCTCCTGTCATGGAGGAGCCCTTGAATGATCTTCTCATGGAACTCTCACGGCTCCTCTAATGGAGGAGGACCCAAAGGGCCTTCTCATGGACCTCTCATGGCTCCTCTAATGGAGGAGCACCCAAAGGGCCTTCTCATGGACCTCTCACAGCTCCTGTCA
>CAUYPK010035197.1:0-68365 GCA_963574355.1 Loris lydekkerianus | reverse complement strand
CCTCTCCCCTCCTCCTCTCCCCTCCTCCTCTCCCCTCCTCCTCTCCCCTCCTCCTCTCCCCTCCTGTGTCTTGTTCCCCATTGACACACTATTGTGTGAAGCTCTGTCCTCTAAAATAATCCTCTTCAAGTTGCCAGAAGAGAATCTTCTAGGCCTTTTGTGTACAATGTGCATTTTTATTAATACATTTTTTACTTACATGCTATTTAACACGTCTTCTTCTTCAGAAAACAGATCAAGAAGAGGTGAGCCAAATATAGATATTCACCTAAATCATCAATTATCATCCATTAGACATTGTAGCTAGAAGTGATTTGATTAGAATCATAGCTTTTGTGACTGTTTTATTTTTTATTTTTAGTGAATACTGAGAAAATTCTTTTGAAATGTGGTGGCTTTAAATGAAAACATAACTTGGAACATTTTTTCAGAACTATGGCTTAAGCCAGAGCTTGTATACTACAAAATACTAGTGTTTAGTGCTTAGTAAATATCACTTCATAAGTACAAACCGTGGAAACATTGCAGTATTTAAACTCGGTTAATTCTGAAATCATTAAAGTTTTTATTACTTAAAAAAATGGGAACGTATTTGTATTTTAAAATTTTTTTCTCCAACTGCTTGACTTAGTATTTCTGAGCTATGCAGGAAAATACCTGTACAACCTATCAGACTAGCATCATTCAGAGATATGGAATCCTCTTTCTTTCTTTCTTTTTTTTTTTTTTTTTTGATTTTAGGTAATGGGGGAAAACCATGAGTAGAAAAGACATAGTAAGTTCCCAAGATGAGACCCATGTCTTATTTCTTTTTGGTGTTCCAGAATTTAGTGCTGAGCCCTTAGATTTTTGTTGAACTCATAAACTGTTTAGGTTGTTTTTTTGTGTGCCTGTATTTTCTTTTTAACAAACTTATGATATTGTTCTTTTATTATATGAGAGTACTGTATTAAGTGGGTATATGGGTAATTTTTAAATTTGTTTTTAAAATTTTGAAAAATTTTTAATAATAGCATATAAAACAAGTATAGCTTTTTACAAAAAAGTTATATCCTATATGATATCCTACTATAATTTTTCTTCTATTGACATTATGAAAATTATGAAAAACATTCTACCATATTTTATAAAATAATACACAGAAGTCCATTCTTTAATACATTTTTAGTCTCATCATTTTTTTTTCCTGAGACAGTCTCACCCAGTCGCCCTGAGGTTGAGTGCCATGGCTTTATAGCTCACAGCAACCTAAAACCCTTGGGCTCATGAGATCCTCTTGCCTCAGCCTCCCAAGTGGCTGGACCTACAGGCACTTTCCACAATGCCCAGCTATTTTTAGAGACAGGGTCTTGCTTTTGCTCGTCTGGTCTCCAACTCCTGAGCTCAAGCAATTGGCCTGCCTCGGCCTCCCAGAGTGCTGGGATTACAGGCATAAGCCAAAGTACTTGGCCTAGTCTCATCATTTTTGAAAAATAAAACCAAAATAATTCTCTAGGCCTGCAGTCCCCAACCGCCAGGCTTTTCGGAACCAGACTGCACCAGCAGTTGAGCAGGGGCAAGTGAAGCTTTATCTGTACTGACAGCCACTCTGCATGGCTGCCATCACCACCTGAGCTCGGCCTCCTATCAGATCAGTGAGGCATCAGGGGTCCTCAAACTACGGCCCGCGGGCCACATGTGGCAGTGTGATTGTATTTGTTCCCTTTTTTTTTTTTTTTTTTTTTTTTTACTTCAAAATAAGATATGTGCAGGGTGCATAGGAATGTGTTCATAGTTTTTTTATTTTAAACTATAGTCCGGCCGGCCCTCCAACGGTCTGAGGGACAGTGAACTGGCCCCCTGTTTAAAAAGTTTGAGGACCCCTGCGAGGAATACAAACCCTGCTATAAACTGCACATGTGAGGAATCTGAGTTGTGTGCTTTTTATGAGAATCCACCCCCCACACCTGATCCCTGTTCATGGAAAAATTATCTTGCATGAAATCAGTCCCTGGTGCCAAAAAGGTTGAGGACCGTCACTGTAGGCAAAATCATGCTGACTCAACAGTTCATTTTATGCATTCCATGTCTTTGAAGTTTAAGGCATGGCATGGTTGTTTATTTTATTGGGTCTTTTAAAAAAAGTATCTTGAGACCGGGTGCAGTGGCTCACACCTGTAATCCCAGCACTTGGGAGGCTGAGGTGGGTGGATTGCTTGCGCTCATAGGTTTAAGACTAGCCTGAGCTAGAGGAAGACCTTGTGTCTAAAAACTAGCCAGGCATTGTGGTGGGTGCCTGTAGTCACAGCCACTTGGGAGGCTGAGGCAGGAGAATAATTTAAGCCAAAGAGTTTGAGATTGCTGTGAGCTGTGATGCCACAGCGCTCTACTGAGGGCGACATATGACTGAGACTCTGTCTCAAAAATAAAAAAATCTTGAACAGTAACAAAACATTGAGAAAAAAAGCAATAATGCTTAAGGAACTTATTTGTGAAGGACTGTCAAAATTAAGCAATTCAAATTCATAGAATAGATGATGGCACTACAATAATCACAGAGTTGACTGCCCTTGTCTTTGGTGTACGTTTTGAAAAACCTCTCTAGTTAAATCTGAGAGCTTATTTCCAAAGATGGAACCTTTTAGAATAATATAAAATGTTCTGAAATACCTTTTGATAGTTTTACACTGCATACTTAATGTCAATGAAAAATTAGTTTATTGAGAGAGTAATATAAAATTATTAAAATGATTTTTATCTTCATTTTTCTTTCTTTTTACTTCAGAGTGCCTATTATTAAACCAGAGATGGCTAAGTGGGAGCTCTCAGTAAAACTGCATGATGAAATTCATACTGTCGTAGCATCAAACAGTGGCTCAACGTTCTCTGTGAGTATTATATCTCTATTTTCTTAGTAATTTTGAAATGATCTATGAATATTTAAAACATTTTTAACCTGTTCAGTGACTCTTATCTTTTGGAATTTATAGCATTGCTGTGTATTTGTTACATCATCTTTAGGAAGCTGAATGTAAATGGAAATTTTTGTTCTCTGATGCTAATTCGAAAATACATTTCTAGATTTAGCCTTGTTCTAAACTCACTTCCTGATACCTGAATTCATTTTTCTTTTGTGTTATTGAGAAGTAAAACTTTAGCTTTTGTTATAGGGAAGAGCATCTTTAATTATAACTATAAACATATGATAGTTGTAATCTGAAGCCTCATATAACATTATCTCCATATTTCATGTTTTGAGACATTCTTGAGGCTAAGTTTACCTTATGGTGACATTCTTTTTGTTTTGAAGAACTTAAACCCCTTGGATAATATCCATGACAGAGCTGCCTTAGTTTGAAGTCTGGTCTACAGTGAACAATGTTACAATAAGATTTCAGTGTTTATACTGTAATGTGAATTATATGTTTAAAATCTGTGATTTGAGGCTTGGTGCCTGTGGCTCAAGCGGCTAAGGCGCCAGCCACATACACCTAAGCTGGTGGGTTGGAATCCAGCCCAGGCCTGCCAAACAACAATGACGGCTGCAACCAAAAAATAGCCAGGCGTTGTGGCGGGTGCCTATAGTTCCAGCTACTTGGGAGGTTGAGGCAGGAGACTCGCTTGAGCCCAGGAGTTGGCGGTTGCTGTGAGCTGTGATGCCACAGCACTACCCAGGGCAACAGCTTGAGGCTCTGTCTCAAAAAATAAAGTAAAATAAAATAAAATAAAATAAAATAAAATCTGTGATTTGACATTGCCAGAAAAATACCATTAGGAGTTGCTATTCTAACTTGTGTGCTTTTTTATTTTCCATCTGAACCCAAGGAGGCTGCTTTATAGTTAGCATAGTGAATACTGTGTTTATATTTATCTTCTATTTCTCTTCTTATGGTTATGTTGCATCAAAATGTCATTTTGTTGTGGGAAAACAAATGGCTTTTTTTTTTTTTTTCCTTCTGAGACAGAGTCTCATTATGTTGCCCTCGGTAGAGTGCTGTGGTGTCACAGCTTACAGCAACCTCAAACTCTTGGGTTTAAGCTATTCTCTTGCCTCAGCCTTCCAAGTAGCTGGGATGAAAGGCGCCCACTACAATGCCCAGCTATTTTTTTGTTGCAGTTGTCATTGTTGTTTGGCAGGTCTGGGCTGGGTTCGAACCCACCAGCCCTGGTGTATGTGGCCAGCATCCCAGCTGCTGAGCTACAGGTGCCAAGCAGACAAATGACTTTTTGTCAGAAGATTGAAACAGAATGTGAAAGTCAAAATTTCAGTAAATAAGAGCTGGTGAGGCCTGAGGAGGTATTATAAGTTAGAATTCATGAGAATTAATTTATTGAATGAATGCCTCCTGCATGTCTACTACGTGCAGAGTAGGTGCTAGGCTATTGCCCTGGAGAAGCTGACCTTCTCATGTGGTAGTCATACTCACATATAAATGATATTAATTCATGAATTAAAGGTATTCTCATTGGTTTTCCTTACTTTTTTGTGATTTATTATATGTGCCAAAGTTCTGTAAGTTTTGGTTACTGAAAGATATTTTACTTAACTCTCTTAAACTGAAAGCTGTGATGAAGTTAAACGGTTATCTTATGATATGTAATATTTTGTGATAATCTTTTGTGATTCTGTACATTCCCTCTATCCATAGGATCATTTTTTTAAAATAGTTTTATAAGTAGACATTTAACTGTATATCAGGTTGAGTAGCAGATAATATGAATTCAGTAGTAAAGAGTAGCGCTTTTACAATGTAGCATTTCCTCGAGGGGAAGGTTAAATTTACAAAAATGTAGACTGTAGCATAATTTTCAGTTCTGTATTGAGTCACCACTGAAGCCTTACTGTAATGTGATATTCTAATGCAATGTTTTTCTAAGCAATGCCTTGCCTTAATAAGAAAATTGCCCATATTGCTTCTTAGAACTGTTACTGCTTTAGATTTTAGATTCCTGTGTTTGAAAACTAGAGACTCCTGAGCTGACTACATCTGTGGTATCTTTTAAATTTTATTTTCCTGTAGAATTATCTCCAGCTTCATTTTTCTAGCTTATGAGGGGAATAGGGCTATTTAAAAAACACATCGAAATTAGTACATTAAATATGACCTTGAAAATATCCACATACATACATACATACACATATATGTAAAATATAAAAGAAAATTACCTCTCAAATTTATTAGCTTAGCTATTATCAGAAACATCAGTAGTCCATTGAGAATTGTCTGCTCGTGTTAGTGTAGCCTTTTCCCAAGACATGTTTGAGTTGAACTATTCCATTTGATGTCATTATTATGAAAGGAGGCAGGTTGGACCTTTCACTGGTAAGTAAAGGTTCACTGGTGTTAAGATGTCAATAGTGTGGGACTGGTACCTACTTTAGGGTCATAGAGGGGAGAACTGTTTGGTTTCCCAGATCACCTACTTCACTAGCATCTCAAGAAAAAATTAGCCTAGAGTGGACACTGTAGGTCTGGGTTAATTACTCCAGAGATATAGCACAAGCAAAGTATTTAGTTCACAGAAAAGCTTCAAGGTACCCCATGTTTACAGAGTTCTTTTATTTCATTTTTAGAAATTTAAATTTTAGAAATTCTAACGAGGAAAGTATAGCAAAGGATCACATTTTCTATACAGATGTCCTATTAAGAAAGAAAAATATATGTAGTCCTATCTTTATATCATCTCATTCTGTTCTCTTTCTCCCCAGTGGGGTGTCCTAAACATACTGAATGTTCTTGTACATGTTGTTACACTTCCAGCATAGAGGCATCCACCACAATAATGCTGGGGGGAAAATTGAAAAAATATACATAACAAATAGAACCATTGTGTACATTTTAAAAGTATACAAAGCAAAAACTGTTTTGTTTACAGTAGCATCAAAAATAATAAAATACTTAGGAACACATTTAACCTAGGAGGCAAAAGACTTGTGTGCTGAAAATAACAAAACATTGCTGAAAGAAATCGAAGAAGACACAAATAAATGGAAGGGCATTTTGTGTTAGAGACTAGAAGACTTACTATGGTTAAGGTGTCAGTAATACCCAAAGTGATCTACAGGTCAAATGCCATCTCTGTCAAAATTCCAATGACATTTTTTGTGTAAATTCATCCTAAAATTCATATGGAATCTCAGGGGATCCCAAATAGTCAAAATAATCTTGAAATAGAAGAACAAAGTTGAAGGCCTCACATCTCCTCATCTTAAGTCTTATTACAAAGCCAAAGTTTGCAAAACAGTGTGGTACTGCTTAAAGTCAGACAGGCCAACCAACCGACGAGAACACAGAGCCTGCAGAATAACCCCTTGTATAATGGTCAATTGATTTTCAAATAGTGCCAAGAACATTCAGTGGGGATAAGACAGCCTTTTAAACATGTGGTGTCAGGAAAACTGGATATCCAAATGCAAGTGAATAAATTTGGATTCTTACCTTACTCCAAGTACAGAGCTAACTTAAAATAGATTAGACCTAAATATAAGAGAAAATGCTATAAAATTCTTAGAATAGAAATGAAGGAAAGCTTAAAATAGAAATGAAGGAAAGCTTCATGATACTGGATTTGGTGTTGGTTTCTTAGATATGACACACCAAAAGCACAGACGACAAAATAAAAAATGAATCAGACTACATAAAAATTAAATACTTCTAAGCACCAAAGAACACAAGCAACAGAATGAAAAGAGAATTGATAGAATAGGAAAAAATACTTGCAAATTATATATTTAATAAGGAGTTAACATGCAGAATATATAAAGAACTCCTACGATTCAGTTGCAAAAATAAACAGTATAATTTAACATGGGCAAAGTACTTGAATAGACAGTTCTCCAAAGAAGCACATGAAAGGATGCTCAGTGTCACTAATCATTAGGGAAAAGCAACTTAAGCCTTCAATGAGATACCACCTCTCATTCATTAGCATGGCGATTATCAAAGAAACAGGGAATATTGGTGAAGGGGGAGAGAAGTTGAACCCCTTGTGCTATTGGTGTGACGGTAAAATGGTGTGGTCACTGTGGAAAAGCAGTATGGAGGTTCCTCCAAAATTTAAAAGTAAAATTTTCATTTATTCTACTTCTGGGTATATGTCAAAAAAAATTGAAAGCAGGACCTCAAACGGATATTTTCACATCCGTGTTCATAACACATTATGCACAGTAGCGAAAAGATAGAAACAACCCAAGTGTCTACCGTGAAATGCGGTTTGTACATACAATGGAATATTATTCAACCGCAGAAAGGTAGGATATCCTGACACGTGGTGTCATATGGTTAGACCCTGAGACCAATATGCCAGTGAGATAAACTAGTCACAAAAGCTCAAACACGATATGAGTTTCACTGATAGGAAGTACTAAGAGTAGTCACGCTTACATAGACAGAAAATGGAATGATGGTTGCCAGGGGCTAGGGAGTGGAAGATGAGGAGTTATTGTTTAAAGGGTACAGACCTTCAGTTTTGTAAGATAAAAGGAGTTCTGGAAGTTGATGGTGGTGACGGTTGTGCAAAAATGTGAATGTATTTAAGATTAGTGACCTGTACACTTAAAAATGGTTAAAATGGTCAATTTTATGTGTGTTTACTGCAACTAAAAAATACACAAAGGAATTCAAATTAGTATTTATAATGAAAAATTGAGTCATAAGAAGAATGAAAATTCTGGGAAATGAAGAAAACATGATAGAAATAAAAGTTAAGAGTTAGTAGAAGTGAAGTACTTCCTATGTTTTAGGTCTTAATTCTGATTATTCTGAATACAGCTGTCATAATGAATAGGAAAATTATTTAAATGTAAAACCTACTGAACACAAAGTAGAAATACCATTCAGTTTATCATGACAACAAACCCCAAAGTATAAAAAACACACTGATTTTTGTTTATAATTATTTCCACGATGCCCTTCTGGATTTCCAAGATACTTTTCATTTCTATTTTATGAAGTGTAGTTCGAAATTGGTCAGAACAGTTCATGGCTGGATGCAGTGGTACCTGTTTGTAGTCCAGCTGTTGGAGTGTCGGAAGAGGGAGAATTGCTTGAGCCTAGGCCACATAGGAAGACCCCATCTTAAAAAAAAAGTTATGATACATGTAAAGATCAATGAAGTTATCTTAAAGATGTTGGACTAAATGCATACGGAAGACAATTCACTTCAAAGAAAAATGTCAGAGTAGTCCTGATGTGTTAAGAAACTTAGCATAGAAATTTGGCCTTCCCAGTAATGAAAAAATGAGCTTTGGATATGTACTTACAAAAAGTGCTTTGCCTGATGTTTCATGTTAACTACTAATGAACTAGAAAGCATTATATGTGACCTTAGATATTAATTGGATCTCCAGTGTTATAGTGAGCCAGAGATAGAAATTTTTATAAAGACCTTGTAAACTACTAAAGAACAGCCAGAATCCTTAGACTTTTGTTATACCAATGTAATCTTCATTTTAATAGTTACAAAGGAAAATCTGAATGATGAAAAATAACGTTTAGTATAGTCAGTAAACATAATTTTCTCAAGGTTTTAAAGCTAGTTTATCGTTTCTAAAAGACAATTTTTTCTTCTTATAGGCAGATAAAACCCTTTTTGAGCATAAAACACTGCTACAGTTCCCATTAGAATCAGATGCTTTTTATTCTCCCAATTTCTAATAAGTTGTATATTGATAAAATTTATGGTAAAAGTTAAATGGCAGAGATAGCAAGTTGTTATCTGTAGGATATCCTATGGAACCAACTGAGAAACTATTAGCAAAAAGTAAGTAAGTTCAGCAAAGGTGAAGAACAGAAATTGCGTTTGCAAAAATTAATTGTAATTCTACTCACTTGCAGTGAAAAATCTCAAAATCAAATTGACAAAACAATTCCATTAGCACAGCATCAAAAGAATAAAATACTTAGAAATGATTTTTCTTTCTTTTTTTTTTTTTTTTGAGACAGAGTCTCAGTATGTTGGCCTCGGTAGAGTGCTGTAGCATCACAGCTCACAGCAAACTCAAACTCTTGGGTGTAAGCAATTCTCTTGCCTCAGCCTCCCAAGTAGCTGGGACTATACCACCACAATGCCCTCCTATTTTTGTTGTTGTTGTTGCAGTTGTCATTGTTGTTTTAGCAGGCCTGGGGCTGCCTCGGTGTATATGGCCAGAATAGCCAGAATCCTATCCACTGAGCTAAGGGCGCCAAGCCACTTAGAAATAAATTTAACTAAAGAAGTGCAAAATTTGTATTGTGAAAAGTACAAGCCTTTGAAAAAAGAAATTAAGGAAAATCAGAAAAAAATGGAAAGCTTCTCATATTTGAGAATTGAAAGGCTATATTAAGATGGCACTACTTCCCAAATTAGGCTAAAGATTCAACTTAGTTCTTACCAGAGTCTTCGCTGTAGTTTTGTGAGAAATTGACAAGCTGATCCTAAAATTTATACAGAGGTTAAGGGACCCAGAATAATTAAAACAGTCTTGGAAAAAAAACAAAAGGATACCTTAACATTACTACCTTTCAGAACTTACTACAAAGCTATCTTATACTCAGAGATAGCATAGTACTTGCAAAAAGGAAGAAATGTAGATCAAATTGAAGGATAGAGTTGAGAATCTAGAAATAAAACCAGCAATATATGACCAATTGATTTTTGAGAAAGGTGCCAAAGGAAAGAATAGGATATTCAACAAATGGTGCTGGAATAACTGGGTATCCATGTGCAAAAGAATGAAGTTAAACCTCTACCTCATATTGTTAATATTCAAAAATTAACCCAAAATGGATCAAAAACCTAAATGTAAGAGCTAAAACATCTTTGTGACCTTGCATGTGGGAATGTGCCTTTAGATATGACACCAAGAACACAAGCAGCAGAGGTAAAACTGGATAAATAGGTCTTCATGAAAATTAAAATGTTTGCTTCAAAGGACACTGATGAGAAATGGAAGATCAACGACAGAATGGGAAAAAACATTTGCAAATCTTAGACCCAGCAGAGCGCTTGTGTTAAAAATGCACAAGGAACACTTATAACTTGACATAAAAGACAACCCACTTTTAAAATGGGCTAAGAATCTGATGAAAATTTCTTCAAAGAATATATACAGTAGCCAGTAAGCATGTACAAAGATGCTCTGCGTCATACGGTGCCAGTGAAATGCAAATCACAATGGCAGTAAGTCCTTCGCACCACTGGGATGGTTGTAATGAAAAGTTAGGTAATAGCAAGTGTTGACAAACATGTGGAGAAGTGGTTTTCACCCCCTACCTCAAGCAGTTCTTCTGCCTTGGCCTCCCAGAGTACTGTGATTACAGGCATGACCCACCAAACCCGCCCTTAGATGTAGAGAAGTTGGAATGTGAAATGGTGCAACTGCTTTTGAAAACAGTCCAACATTTCCTCAAAAGGAAAACATCTGGATTATCCAGAAGCTTGGTTCAATTCTATTATTAGTATTTAACCTTGAATATTTAAATAAGTGTTTGTGTATATCATTTTTATTAATACTATAGTAAGTATATTTACCATATAAAAGATAATAAATAACAATATAAAATAATTTTTCCAAATAATAGTTGCTGGCCTAGATGTCAGCAGTTCAAAGATAAACTAAATGGAAATATATATTTGCTTAATATTTCTGCAAAGTAATTGGATAGCATTCATCAGAGACCCTTAAAAACATTTATATTCTTTGGTCTACTAATTCTACCTTAAGAACTATATATTCTAAGGAAGCTATCAAAAACTGCTAAATACAAACATAATTTTTTTTTTTTTGGGGGGGGGGAGATGAATTAAAGACAGTTGGCCTTGGGGATGCCCATGTAAAGAGACTGTATTTATGGTGGTAAACAGGAAGGCAGAGTTGGTAGTAATTAAAATACAATAATAAATGCCATAATAAAGGTACCTTCTACCCGTTAAAACCGTGAGAGAGAAGAATGCACTCAGCTGCCTGGGGAAGATGACAGAAGTTTCTCCTGGAAGAGATGACTAATGAGTGATGACTAAGAGCATGTTTTTTACTGTACATAAGTTGGGACTTGCCCCAAATCACTGAATAAATAGATGAAGAAAAACACTGGAATGTGGTAGCCTGGGAGAGAGAAGAGTTTGTTGAAAACTCAGAGACATCTTCTGTGTATGACTTCAGTTTCTTACCTTTCCAATAACACCATATGCTTCCTTAGTTTTACTGTTTCTTATTTTCCACAGACAAGAGATTTCTCTGCCTCTTTCTAGTTGCTCTACTGCTTTTGGTAGTTATTCTTGCCTATTCAGAGGTATTTTGATGAAGCAGCTGTTGACTTAGGTCACCGTTTACTGAAATTCTGCCTTGTCCCAGGCACTGTGGTACACACTTCACAGATGTCATCTCATTCAGTCCTTGTAGTTAACACAGCTAGATATTACTTGTCCCAGGTCACAGGTGAATTGGAGGACTGAGGTTCAGTGAGATGGCAGGACAATCATGGAAATTTAACTAGACTGTGGATAAGTCCTTGTTAATACAAGGAATCATAGATTTATTTATTTATTTTATTAATTTTTTTGAGACAGAGTCTCATTTTATTGCCCTCGGTAAAGTGCTGTGGCGTCACAGCTCACAGCAACCTCCAAAGCCAGGGCTTAGGTGATTCTCTTGCCTCAGCCTCCTGAGTAGCTGGGAGTATAGGTGTCTGGTACAACCCCCGGGGCTGGGTTTGAATCCACCACCCTTGGTATATGGGGCCAGCGCCCTACCCACTGAGCCACAGGCGCTGCACCATAGATTTATTTCTAACCAGAATAATTTTGTCACAGGACAAAAGGAATTTTCTTTGTGATGCGCTGAAAGGAAAGGCTCAAGTCAGACCTTTGATAGGAATCTTTGGGAACAGCATGAGAACATGTGTAGGTCCCTAAATGTATACAATACTTCTCCTCCAGGATAGAGATGCTCATTTGAGTAGTGTTGGAAAGCATTTTGTGACTCTTACCACCTGAATGGAGTTTTCAAGTTGGTATTAAAATTCAAAAGAATGACTTCTAGCAGTGATTGTTATGGCTTTATCCCAGTACATACTAATTTTTGAGAGCAGTATAAGATTTGAGATAGGTAAGATTTGGTGTCTAGAAGAGTTTGTGCTTTCATTTTGTTTTCTTAATAGTGTACATTCGGGTTGATGTAAAATTGTCTTATTTTTAGATGCCTGTGGTGGGGGGAGGGAAATGTTTTGCAGTATTCATATCATTGAAATTATCACCCTTTATTTCTCGGCTCAAAGAAAGAATATGGTGATGAACATAAGAATAAAAAATAATAATTACATATGGATGCATAATAAGAAATAATTATATACATATCATTGAAAGTTTGCTTTTCCTGCTGTAACTGATCCCTTAGTTCTACTCCCTATATTTTGCTTTAGATTTCTTGACTAAGAAAATATTCCACCACAGTTTCTTTTGATATTTAAAGAGTACTTTGAAAATTTGATTTTAAGTAAAGCTGTTTGAGTATATTTGTGTACCATTTTATATATATATAATTTGTGCACAAAGTAACAGTTTTTTTATGTTCCTAAATATAAAGAATCTTGGCCGGGCGCAGTGGCCCTGCCTATCATCACAACACTTTGGGAGGCCAAGGCAAAGAGGATCGTTTGAGGCCAACACCTAGACCAGGCAACGTGGCCAGACCCTGTCTCTATAAAAAGTAAAAATTAGCCAAGAGTGGTGGCACATACCTGAGGTCTCTGCTACTTGGGAGATTGAGGCAGGAGGATTACTTCAGCCTAGGAGTTTGAAACTAGCCTGGGCAACATAGCAAGACTCCGTTTCATAAAATTGTAAAAATTAGCTGGCTGTGATGGTATGTGCCTGTATCCCAGTGCTTTGGAAGGCCAAGGCAGAAGGATCACTTGAGGCCAGGAGTTCAAGGCCAGCTTGGGCAACATAGACCCCCATCACTTATGAAAACAAAAACAAAAAACCAGCTGGGCATGGGGATGCTTGCCTATAGTCCTAGCTACTCAGGAGGCTGAGGTGAGACGATTGCTTGAGTCAAAGAATTTGAGGCCTCTGTGAGCTATGATTGTGCCACTGCAATCTAGCCTGGGCAACAGAGACCCTGTATCCATTAAAAACAAAACAAAACAAACAAACAAAAAACCCCCAACTTAATTGTACCTTCAAGAAGGGTTTGTATTTGCATTTTACATTATAATCTCTGTTCCTTTTATCCCATTTATAGAGTAGAAAGTAGCATTAAATCAGTTACTGGATTTTTTATAAGGATATGATAAGAATCATGGCTGTTCTTTTAAAGAATTAATTTTCAAACACCCTTCCTAGAAGAAATAGAATATATATTTATCCTTTTGCCTCTATTGTCAGTTTTTAAAGTATGCTTTTATTCTAGAACATGAAAAAGACATCAGCAAACAAGATCAGTTAACTATTACATCTGTACTTACTGTAGGCTTTTTGTTAAGAAATTATGACTTAAATGCACAGATAGCAGATAGAAAAGAAAAGAACTTTTTATAGTAGTATTTTAAAAAGAATACTATAATGCCATTAGGAGTTTATAGTAAAGGACTATCCTATTTAGAAAATTGACTTACAATACATGATAAATGTAGAAAATTGAGGTAAGTTTTTTTGAAGCTCTATGGTATTTTATATTTAAAGCTTTTTTCATTTTTTTCATTTGACAGAAATTAAAAGTTTTGATCATGTAAGCTACTTCTCTGGTTGGGTAACTTTTTCTTTTAGGCTTTTTCCTTCCAGCTTTAAAATGTAAACTATATAAAGAAGAAAAAATTCTATTTGAGACAAATGTATAATTTTTTGTGAACAGATTTTTTTTAAAAAAGATAACATAGCATTGCATAAACATGAAATTCTCTCATTTAGGCAAGAACATTTTTTTTTCCTTGATAAAATTGTTTTTCCATTTGAGAAAAAAATTACTAGGAAAATATGTCAAACTAATGCCTTAAAAATATAAAAATTTTTTGCAACAAATAAGTAAAGCCAACAGAGAAACCAACAAGCCAGAGGGAAAATTTGCACTCATTTTAGTCACAAAAAAGAGCATATCTTTCATATATAATGAACTCTTGTAAATCAATATGAAACTTGACCCTAGGGGGAAAATGTTCAGAGTCAGTTTGTAGTAAAGGAAATATAAATAACTCCTGCACTTATTACAAAGAGTGCTGTATTACACAGAGAAATTCAAGTTAAAATTATATACCATTTCCTGTATACATTTTGGTGAAATGAAAAATTTGATAATTCTCTGGTTTTATGGGATTATAGAAAACTAAACTCATACTTTATTGGTTGGAGTATAAATTAATGCCAACATCCAGAGAAGAATTTGACAAAATAAATTTATACCATAGATCACGCCCACATGTTGGAGATGAACAAGAATGTTCACGGGCTGGGTGCTGTGGCTTATGCCTGCAATCCTAGCACTTTGGGAAGCTGAGTTGAATTACCTGAAGCTGGGAGTTTGAGACCAGCCCCAGCAACATAGCAAGACCCATCTCTATAAAAAATCAGCTAGGTGTGATGGCATGTACCTATAGGCCCAGTTACTAGGAGGCTGAGGCAGGAGGATTGCTTGAGCCTGGTAGTTAGAGCTATGCTGATGTCACTGCCTTCTAGGCCAGGCAAAAGAGTTAGACCCTGTCTCCAAAAAAAAAAAAAAAAAATCCAGGCTCAGTGGTTCATGCCTATAATCCTAGCACTCTGAGAGGCGGAGGCTGGTGAATCCCCTGAGCCTAGTTTGAGACCAGGCTAAGCAAGAGCAAGACTCTGCCTCTACTAAAAATAGAGAAAACTATCTGGGTGTTGTGGCAAGCACTTGTAGTCCTAGCTACTCAGGAGGCTGAGGCAAGAGGAACTCTCTCTATTTTTTTTTTTTTTTTTGAGACAGAGTCTCAAGCTGTCACCCTGGTTAGAGTGCTGTGGCATCACAGCTCACAGCAACCTCAAACTCTTGGGCTTAAGCGAGTCTCTAGCCTCAGCCTCCCAAGTAGCTGGGACTACAGGCACCCACCACAATGCCCAGCTATTTTTTTTTTGGTTGTAGTTGTCATTGTTGTTTGGCAGGCTGGGCTGGAGCTGAACCTGCCCTCTCCAGTGTATGTGGCTGGCACCCTAGCTGCTTGAGTTATAGCAGTTATAGGTGCCAACCCAAGAGGAACTCTTAAGCCCAATAGTTTGAGGTTGCTGTGAGCTCTGATGCTACAGCACTCTACCTAGAGTGATAAAGTGAGACTCTGTCTCAAAAAAAAAAAAAAAAAAAAAAAATTCATGGGAATATTGTTTGTAATAGCAGAAGACTAGAAGTAACCAATATTCCCATCCAACTGGGATAGTCAAATCAAATGGTACATGCATAGCATTGAAATACTAAAAAGATTATGAGCATTTTCTGTGTTCTACTTTATGAAGTGACAAAAGCAAAGTATGTTTCTTGGTTAAAAAAGAATGGAAGGAGCCATAAGAAACAGGAAACCGTGGTTACCTTAGAGTTGGGGAGCTGGGTGGCTGATTCCATGACAAGTGAGAGAAAGATATATATCTATACAATGCTCTTCAATATTTTTTGAATTTTGAATCCTGTGTGGATGTGACTTTTTTTTTTTTTTTTTTTTTTTTTTTTTTTATATTTTGTATAATTTTGTAACTCTTGGTAGCAGGCCATAGTGTCATAGCTCACAGCAACCTCAAACCTTTGGGCTCAAGTGATTCTCTTGCCTCAGCCTCCTGAGTAGCTGGGACTGCAGTACCTTTTTTTTCTTTTAAGGTTCAAAATTATGCACTGAAAGGGTCCATAAGATGTAGGGCTGTTGGAATAATGGCATTTTAATTACCTGCCAAGAATCTTCTGCATTGACTTGGCCATTCAAAGGAAGCAATCAGATGAGCAGCTGGCTTGTTAAATAGAGAGCTCTGGTCCTACAGGGGTAAGTACAGAAAATGCAATTACCGAAACTCCTTTGGCTAGCACTTCCAACTTGAAGGTAGTTGCTGGAGATCACTTAATGGGCTGTTTAGAGGTTTATCTAATGTGAAATAAGAAATTAGAAAAAACGAGGGAAGAATGTAACATGGGTCAGAATAAGAAAGTTCAGTCAGAGCAAGTTTGGATGTTTCATCCAGCAACCTCTTGTTCTTTCTGTAGGTCTATAAACTGCCCAAAGAGATGACTATGTATGCAGAAGAGTTAGAGGGGTGTGTGTTTTGCTCATAGCAGAAAGTAGTAAATGCTCACTCTGGAAGTTTGGCTTAGAGTCCCAGAATTCATGGTAATTTCATTGGTTCTAAAACATCACTGGGCTGTTTTGGAGAATGGGATGATTCTCCCTACTTTTGGTTTAAGGAAGAAGTTCCAAAAATAACTTGGTGTATCAACATGACTTCCTTACCCCAAGCTAAAGAATATCCTTTCAAGGCAAAGTCATCCAAATCAGCTTGATGTGTGATGGGAGGGGGAAGATAAACAGGTTGTAGAAAAATCAGATCTTAAGAGTAACCTTGCATAGCTTGATCTGTTTACATTTTAAATGCAGCCTTATTCTGTGGACATCAAACTCTACTTTGAACCATAGGAATAAATTTTCACAAAAATGTGAGGATCTTGCCCATGTAATCTGGAAAATTGCTTGTCTAATTGGGCGCAGAGCTGCACCTGTACCCTCTTGACTAGCTCAATCATGTTGTGCTCAAGAGTCAAACAACTTGTTACTGCACTAAGAAAAAAATAAGTGATAAAATTCATTTACTTTGGAAATGAGAAATACTAAATGGCATTTGGTTGTTATATCAGAATTGGCAAATACTGTAATTGAGACTTCCTTGCCAACACCAGGTATTCAACTTTAGTTTAGTTCAATTTTATAAACCTTTATACAATATCTATAGTAGTTTAGTAGCTTGTTATGGGCACTGGTCAAATTTCTACAACAAGAAAGTATTAACAGTTTTAAAATTTATTTTGGTACAATATTATTGACCTCTCAAACTATTTAGAAATAAAATGAGCAGTTAAGCTGTCTGTTAAAATGCCTTTGCTAAGGGACTCAGCCGTTAGATGAGTTTTGATATATTTGTGGCTCTATGCATGGATTGTTTTTGCTAATATTGTGCTGTTGTCAAGCAATCACTTACATGTGCTATTTAGCAACAATTTTAGCCAACATGTATGATCTTTAATCTGTACACCAATTCCAGAAGGCATATGTACTATTATTTAGTCCCATATGAAGTATACATGCAAGGAAACTGAAACACAGAGTTTACTTTTCCCATAGCCACACAGCTATTCAGACCCAGGAATCCATTTCTGCTTCCTGAGCTCACACATCTGTACCATAAGCTGTCTCACAGCAACACTGTGATTTAAGATGAGGTTGGAGAGAAAGAGAAGTTAAGAATATTCCCCATGATTGCATTAATGTACACAGCTATGATTTAATAATAATAAAAAAAAACCCACAAATATTTCTACTTGGGCAGCTGATTAGACAATAGTTTCATTTGCTGAATTGTGGTATCCACAGGAAATTAGGAAAATGAGTCAACTGTTGGAGGGATCTGTGAGATGTACAGTACAAGTGGAGATGTTTACTGGGTTGTTGGATGTGAGGTTCTGTGGCCCAGGAGAGAGTCTGGGTAGAGATGTGTCCTCCTATGCTGGTAAGTGGTAGTTGAGTGAGGGGCTGAGTTGAGAAAGCAGAGAAGGGAAGAGGGCCGAGACAGTGAAAGCTGAAGGGTACTGAAGATGTACAGGATGGGGGAAAGGAAGAAGAATCAGCAAAGGATACTGAAAAGAAGCAAAGAAAGATTGTTTCAAGAATCCTAAGAATTGTATTGCTTCATAATCTAAAGTAAGAGACTGCTTCAAGAAGATGAAGTCAGTGATGCCAGTCATCAGTGAATGTTAAGAGGCCACATTTTTTTGTTTGTTTGTTTTTTTGTTTTTTGTTTTAAGGCTGAGATGTGTCCATTGGATTTAGCAAAAATAACAGCTATTTCAGTAATGTAATGTGGCTAGAAATGAAATTGTAGTGAGTTGAGATTTTGGGATATGTGGGCAAGTAGAGGGAAAGACACCTCTAGAAAGGCCAGGTGAGCATGGGGGTCGCAGTGGGCCACAGGGTTGGAGGGGGACTGACCTTTCTTTCTTCTTTTTTAAATGGAGTTGTAGTCTCACTGTATTGCCCAGGCTGGTCTGGAACTCTGGGTCTCAAGCATTTCTCCTACCTCAGCCTTCCAAAGTGCTGGGATTACAGGTGTGAGCCATCATGCTCCACCTGGGATTGACTTTTAAAGGTGGAATAAATTTGAGCATTCAAAAGTGCTGATAGTAGGAGTTAAAAGAAGGGAATGTTTGAAGAGATTAAGGGATGGGGGAAAAGAGCAGAACTAGAAGGGTCTATGTTTCATTTTTGTCTGGAGGGAAGAAGAAGATAGAAATGAAGGAAAAGTTGGTGATTTACCCTCTGCTGTTTATGTGGAGGAGTTGGGGAGGTGAGACTAGGGAGGAGGAGGTTGTGGCATTAGAAGTCAGAGGCACTTGAAATGGTGGTTGTTGATGTTGGGAGGGAGGATTGACTAAAACACAGAAGAGCTTGATACATCCATGTGGCGTCTAGATGAGAAGTCAGTGGTGCATTGGGTCCACGTGGTTAGACCGGCAGGTAGCTCCTGTACCCTCATGCCTGGAGCAGGCACGGGGAAAGGCAGGGAGTGACTAGTACAGGAGGGACTGGGTGGGTCCTTCAGGGTCCTTCAATTTTAAGCCTTGATTTGATTCTGTTTTATTTAATAGTATATTCTAGAGAATATTATCGATTGACAGATTTTTTAAAAATCTAAATTGTGTTCAAATCAATACCTTGTGAGAATTGATAGAATTTGTACTTTGGTTATTGTCATGAATGAATAAATTTACTTTATATATTTTTTAGTAAATTTATACTTAGTATCTAACCAAATTCTTATAGTTACTAATTCTGATCATTTAAAAGTTTTTTTGGTTATTGGTATTATTGTTTTGTCTTCATTGTTCTTATGTAGAGAAGCAAGATCAGCTTTTAGGCTCTTCAGTGGCTCCTTGGTATGCACCTGCTGCTGTCACACAGTGTTATCTCCGCCATCACACTTGTCATATACCTGCATCCTCTTGTTTATTTCTTTGTCAATTTGTTTAATTTCAGTCTCTTCACACTAAAACATAAATTTTATGAGGATAAGGACCTACTCTTGTTCCCTGCTACACCCCTTGTACTTCTCAGGAAATATTTGTTGAGAAGAAGAGGGGAAGGAAAGGGAGGAAGAAGTTCAAAAACCATTTCCTAATGGTCATGAAAAGCCTTAAATTAGAATGTTGCCAGCAAAAAAAAACTCAGGGAAATCTGCATTGGCAACTGCCTTTTATATACACATAACTAGTTGTATAATGGGCATATCAAAATTCAGCCAATATGTTTGCCAGCATAATTTATTATGGTTAAAGAAAACAATGATTTTGTTTATCATAAATTTAGCACCTAGGAAATGTAATTCCATATATCCAAGTGTAAGCATTCTTCATTCATTTCTAAATTGAAAGGTCATTCAAATAGAATTTACATGTGAATATATGCAATCATTATAAGTATCACTAAAAGAAGACAATCTTGGTTTTTATTTATTAATACAGCAAGCTGAGATTCAAATCTTAAATTTTTAATTGCCATCAGATACAGGGTGCCCCATATCTGTATATTGTTCTAGTTACCAGATTAGAATTTAATGTTTTCTGGTCTTTCTTGTAGTAGATAACATGGCAAACATGTAGTTCAGTGTACAAGCTTTTCTAGTCACTTCTGAACACCCTTCTCCATTTGCACTGGAGAAGTAGGTCATGTGACTGTGCCCACCTCGGGTTAGGATGTGCAGTCCTGTAAGTCCCCAGAGAGGAGAATAGCTCTGAGCATGACCTTGAAAGATAGCGGTGAGGATGGAAAACATTCATTTCCATTCAGAAGAGAATTGTTTGCTAACCTAGTAGTGTGTTTTGAAGAAACAAATGAAACGTTTTTATGAGTAGATTAGGTATAGAATAAATATACAAAGCTTATTTTGGTTGAAGGTTGAAATTCTTTACACTGAAAAGTGTATTTGTTTGAATGTTATATTTCATTAAACTTTCAATAAAGTTATTATTGTACAGGTTAGTCTAACTTTATCAATGTGAAGTGTATTTTTATAGGAAGTTATCTAATCATGTTTGAGGACAAATCAAAAAATGTTTAAATTTATAAAATGTAGTTCCTAAAATTATTTTAGGATATAAAAAGGGTTTAATTAATATACACTTACATACCGTATATACTCCATAAACCATGGAGGCACAAATTTTATGCCGAAAAAAACTCGGCTTATACTCGAGTATATAGGTACTTTATGTCCAGCTTCTATAAAAGGAAAAGACAGCAAAATGTTAATGAAAGGGTTTTGTTGTTTGTTTGAGATAAAATCTTAGTCTGTTACCCTGAGTAAATTGCCATAGCTCACAGCAACCTCAAACTTTTGGGCTCAAGCGATCCTCTTGACTCAATCTCCCTAGTAGCTGGAGCTACACGCGCCTGCCAGAATACCCGCCTAGTTTTTGTTTTCTATTTTTTAGTAGAGATGGGGGTCTCGCCCTTTCTCAGGCTGGTCTTGAACAGCTGAGCTGGAGCAGTTCATTTGCCTCAGCTTCCCATAGTGCTAAGATTACAGGTGTGAGCCACTAGCCAGGCTTTATAAAGGGCTTTGTTCAAAGCAACAAAAGCAATAGAAGAGACATTTGCCCTCCACCAAGAACAACATGATTTCAACTTCTTAAAAGGCAAATTTAGGAACATTATATATTTAAGCTGATTTGTTTCAATTATGAGATTAGGAAAATATAACTATTAAAGCAAACTCAAATTAATATTATATTTGGATATAGATGAAAGACACCAAGAAATTAATCACCAATGGAAACTTTTGAGCATAAGTATAAAGGCGAGAAAGAATAGTGTTAACATGGCACATTTTGCAGTACAACAACTGGCCCGTTCAAATATATCACCAGCCTGTCTAAATTTTTTTCTTCTGTAGTCGTGTAAGTGAAGAGAAATATCTTCACTTATAGAAATATACTTCACTTATAGAAATATACTTCTAGAACCCTTGTAAGTGCTTGGCTGAGTCCCTTGTGACCAAATTCAGATTAACAAGGGAAACACTTATGAATTGATTTAATGTAAGTTTTATGTGACCGAGAGCCTTCAACAGGATATGAAGACCTAAAGAAGTGGTTACACCTGAGTCGTTTTATACTAGATTTGATGAAGAGTGGAGAGTCATGGAGACACGTGATAGGACCAAAAGACGTATTAAGTGGGGGAAAGTTAGCAAGGCCTGTGGGCTCCGCTTCCTCAGGGTACCCCCATCTTCGAGATAAGGACACTGCTTTCTCCCGGTATCAGGAGGGCTCCTCTCAAGGTCAGAAAGTCCTAATAGTGTTCCCATTTCTCAACTTTCTTTGACTTAAAATGTTCTGTATTCCAAGGTGCATGTTTGGGGTAGCTTGTCTTGAGCCCCATAACTACAGGGTGCTCTTCCCAAAATTCTAATATCTTTTACAATTGATCTTTTTTGTATACGCTACATATTTCATTAATTTAGTTAAAAATGATTAATAGCATTGATATTGAGTAAATTTTAAAACCATGCCAGTCCACATATATTAGTAAATTATGTCATTCTTTATTGTTTTGAATCTAGTAAGGCATCTTCAATTTGATTTTCATTCAGCTACTCTAATTTTTATACTTTATTTAATATCTATAGTGCTATAATTGGCATCCATATGAATTGAATGTATACTTTTTTTGCAACTGGCACTTTGTAATACTGAGATCAGCCTTTGTGCATAATTCCTATTCCTGAATTTGAATTCTTGAGTGTACAATTACAGACAATATTTTCAAATAGATAATAATGCCATATTTAGGGAAAAAAAGCCTGTTGCTCTGCATCACACTTTTTTTGCTCTGTCAGTAATATAGCAGTATGTATTTGTTGCCAGAAATTTTGTTTTGCTACAAAATTTCCTCTGAACTGAAATCTCTTGAGGTGGAATTAATTTACCAAACTGTCATGGAATGTTCAAAATTTTCCTGGGGCAGAGGAGATAGCAGAGAAATGACAGTGAGCGTGTTTCCATCATGTGTTTGATAAATTGGATTCCAAATAGAATCTATGTTGTTTGTTTTCACAAATTCACATTTGAAGGAACAAGTCACAGATTTTAAAACTTACACAAATTTGGCCCCTGTAGGCCAACTCCTCCTGTAACAGGAGAGGACTCATTGCAGTAGGATCGGAAGGCCGAGTGACTCACTCAGAGAAACCAGTGTCCTGGGCTCCTCTGTTGTCTATAAATGGCCAGATTGGTTGGCATTGGTTTGATCTCTATGTCTTCTGAAAAAAAATGTTGAAGGGTTGGATTTCTCTTATTTAAGGAGCTTGTCACCTGCTATCACATCTAATTATGTTCCTTTAAGCAAAAAGTGTGATTGTCCAATATGATTATTATGAGCTCAATTTATGATTATATAGGAGGACAGACACTGAGATGGCTTTATTCTGTTGGTATAATATTCTAAATTCTGGCTAGAACTTTCTTCTACCAATGCATAATACAGATAATGGCTATTAAATGGAATATTTCTGTTAAGCCAAGTTTTTAAAGTTTTTGGCTCTTTCTGCTGGCTTAATTTTTTTTAATTGCTAAACAGTTAATAAAATCTGAACATCAAAATCCTGGTTTTATGTATCAGGAAAAATGCAGAGCAATCATGACTAATTCTTCTCTTAATTTTTTTAACCATTTCTATTCAACAAATACATGAGACACTTTAGATATTGAGACATCTGTTTTGTTTTTGGTTTTGAGGTCTTACAGACAATCTAGAAAACTAGGGTTGGGGCTGGAAAGAAATTTCAGATCATGATGATTAAAAATGTACCTTCACTCTGAATGTAAGTTAAATTGGAATAGTGTAAACTTTAGAGCTTTGTAGTCCATAAAAATAACATTGTTGTAGAGTCTCGATGTGCGCCAGCACTGACTGTTTTGATGTCTTCGCAAAAAGCAGTGGAGTGCTTTCCTTTGAAATGTGTGAGGCAGTTTGCGATGCAGCTTCTCAGATGGATTTAATTAGTCCTTCATAGGACTGGATGTCCGTTTGTTGCGCTGGATTCTCATTTCATTCACCCATAACTAGAAACACCTCGCTTCAAACGAGTTTCTTCAAAGAAAGAGGGGTTTAGGCTTCTATGTTTTACTGCTTTTTGATGTTGGTTTCTCTTTAACTGAGAAGACCTTATGTTTATACAACTGTTATTATTAAGAAAACACAGCTTTCTCCACCGAGGTTCCTTTCGTATCAGTGCCGGTTATTGGTGGCAGTCTGAGATCTGTGGAACAGATTATTGCTCTCACAGCAGCTGTGTGTTTGCAGTTTTTTGCTTACATGAGGCGTGAACCAAAAATATGGCATAAACTTGTGGAGTAATTTCCTAAACTCCAAATGTTGAGCGCCTATGTAAGGCAAAAACCAGTCACTGAATATGATATGGGGGTGGTTGTTTCAGAAGCTTTTATTAACCACAGAAACATAGTGAATCAACTCCCAAGGGTTATGGCAACTCAAATAGTAACTGTGTTTGGTTTCACTTTGCCCACACCACACGGGTCATGGTGTGCCTTTCAACAAATATGTTAAAAGAATGAAAATATATTCTTCATAGTACAATTATGTGTTTAAAAATGTGCCCTACTACTGATATTTTTTAAATTATTCCTAACCCTTCACATTTCATTAGACTAGCTACTTGAATTTGCCCGAGAATAATGCTTTCTTCTCTTTGCAGTTTAGTTTGTCTAGGGTCTGGCATGCTCTACCATCAAGGCAGCTTTTCTGTGCCCGTGATTCTAATTACATTTCAGGGGGTTGTGATCTCTCTTAAAATCCTGTTCATGCATTGTATTTAGGATGAAATGCTTAAGGGAGTTTGGGGGGCTGTTCACTCATGGGCACAGGTTTGCTCTAAAATTCTGATTTGTATAAAAGTTCTGAAAGCAAATTTTAAACTTTTAATTATTCTTTGCCTTTGAGGAAAGACAAAGTTAATTAAGACTATTGAAGCTTAAAAGTTTTCCAAATTTCAGATCACACTCTAAAAAACAAAGTAGTTATATCCCATAAATTCTTTTGGTGTCTTGCTTCAATATGCAAGAGTCTATAGAATCTCCGGTTGAATTTCTACCTTCTTAGCCCTAACTGATTTTTCCCCTCCTGTTCAGCAGACTGAGCAGTACATAACTGTGACAATTTCTAAATCTCATTGGTCAGGGACATACCACCACTGAAGATATTAGAAATGATCAACAAAGGCTTGAAAAGTGTTTTTAAAAATATTTTGAGCAATAATAACAATAAGTCAGAAAGGGATTTCACTAAAAGAGCCTATATATATTTAGATCAATCTCTGTGGGAGGTTCTTTTTTTTTTTTTTTTTTTTTTTTTTTTTTGATACCGTCTCATTCTGTCTCCCTGGGTAGAAAGCCATGGCATCATCATAGCTCATAGCAACCTCAGACTCCTCAAGCGATCCTCTTACCTAAGCCTCCTCAGTACCTTGGACATTAGGCCCCTACCATGAGGCCCGAGAACTTTCCTCTACTTTATTAGAGGCTAGTCTTGCTCTTCCTCAGGCTGGTGTCCAACTCCCCAGTTCAAGGAATCCTCCTGCCTTAGCCTCCCAGAGTGCTATGATTACAGGTGTGCGTCATTGTGCCTGGCCTGATCTCTGTGTTCTTGATTATGCTTTTTATGTTTTGTGAGTATTTTGTGGAATTCCTGGTGTTAGGAGAATTACAGACATGGCTTAGAAATATTTTATTATATTTGTGTAAATAAAATAATTTTTTAAATGATGGGAGTAATTTATTTAAAGTTTTTTGGTTTTTTTTTTTTTTTTTTGCAGTTTTTGGCTGGGGCTGGGTTTGAACCTGCCACCTCTGGCATATGGGGCCGGCGCCCTACTCCTTTGAGCCACAGGCGCCACCCTATTTAAGGTATTCTTTTGGTGATTCTACTTTTAGTATAGTGTTACATGATTTTACAGTGTTCTTACTTCTTGCATATGCTCTAAAAATCCTGGCAGGGGTATAAAATCTCAAAGGACAGAGTATTTGGGAATTTTCTCTTATATACATTTGCAAGATAACTTGTTAGGGAACCCTATTTCTAGTAATTGATGTTAATAAGTAACTTATCAGGGTGACCACATCTTCTATTATGCAAACAGGACAGCCTGCTACAAAAGAAACATCAGTTATTTTGGATACAGGGAAATAAACAATCATATCCTTCCTCTATTATCTTCAGTTCCTAAAAATCAACCTACCATCATCAGCATTTACCTGCAAGATTTAACCTGGAGTTAGTTAAGGGGGTAGTAGAGAAACAATAATGTAACATTGTACTGAAAACAACAGTCTTTGAAAGCATTGAGGAACCTCTTTCCCTTATCAGTTGTGTAACTTTGGAAAAGTTACTCTACCTCTCTAAGCCAAGTGTTAAGTCCACGAGGCAGGTGGACTTGAGTTTAAATACCAACCATGAGGCTCCTGGCTGGGGAATCCAGTAGTAGTTATCTTTTCTGAGCTTTAGTCTTCCCCATCTGTAAAATGGAGATAATATTCTCTAGGATTTTTGTAAAAATCAAATGAGACTCCATATAACATTAGTACAGTGGCTCTAGTACTGTGGCTGGATGGAGTAGGCACTATAAAAACTATTTCTTTTCCTCCTTAAATAGATATTTTGTTTTCTTAGAAGACTCTTGAGTAGGTTTTACTTTGAAAGCAGTTCTTTTCCATTATATAAAAAATTAGTGTAAAAATTTAAAAATAAGGCTGCAAATAAAATGCACAAACCCTGGCAAGACTTGCCAGTACTGATTAGTATTTTAGGAGTCTAATATTCTTTGTTACAACTGTAATACTTGTTTTATGAAGCAGAATACCTGGAAAGTAGTTACAGAAATAATCTTCATGTTTTCATGATTGACTTTTTGGAAATTTAGGCCAATGAGGCTAGTGATCCATCACAGCTGTCCCTTCTTCCTCTCCCTTTCTGCTGCCAAGACCCTGCTGTGATTGGAAAGCCTGAATAATCCTGCAGTTCCTCCTTCCTCCACTATAGGGCACACCTTTGCTGTAGGGTGCATGACTGACTGGACCCTCTCCCCTTACAGCTTCTCTGTAGACACTCTACTGAACATGACGTCTACTTCAGCCTTCATGGATTTAGCATACCACTTATTAGAGTGGTCATTCTTTGCAGAAAAATAATGACCCTCGTGTTTTTTCCTCCTGATGAACTAAATATCTAAATTGTCTGGCTTGAGGTATAATCAGATCAATCTAGGTTTGGATATGCTATTTTGCTCACTGTGGAAGCTTGAGCAATTATTTAATTTCTCTGCACCTCAGATGTGTCATCTATAAAATGTGGTTTATAACATCTCCATTGTAGGCTTGTTCTAAGAACTCAGGGAATGTAATGTATATTAAAATACCTGATTGATGTTAAGTCCTCAGTATGTGTTCCCTTTGATCTAGATTTATTTCTCTGAATAGGAAACAAAATTTTGACAGCTGGAAAAAAGCCAAAGAGCATTCATAATCTGTATTACCACTATTAAAATTTCTGTTTTGATTTAATGTTTTTTTTCTTTTAAGGTTTTTTATTTCTAAGGAAGGATATAAAATACAATGTTTTCTAGCTGTTTAAACCTTAAAAATACAGACATTGCTTGAAATTTTAAAATATACAGATTTGCCACAAATGATTTGGGCCATGGCTCTGTGTGACCAAATTTGCTTTTAGCCATATTTATCATGGCAGCATGATGATGGGTTTATATTGACACTGCCTCATTTTATCACTTAGTTCTTTTTTTTTTTTTTTTTTTTTTTTTGATTACATGGATAGCTTTTAATGATGCTTAAGTCAGGGCTATAAGTGTGCCCACCACCCAAATAGTGTTCATTTGTACTCATTTCTCTCTCCCCCTTTCTTTTTTATTTTATTTTATTTTTTTATTGTTGGGGATTCATTGAGGGTACAATAAGCCGGGTTACACTGATTGCAATTGTTAGGTAAAGTCCCTCTTGCAATCATGTCTTACCCCCAGAAAGTGTGACACACACCAAGGCCCCACCCCCCTCCCTCCTTCCCTCTCTCTGCTCCCCCCCCCCCAATAACCTTAATTGTCATTAATTGTCCTCATATCAGAATTGAGTACATAGGATTCATACTCTCCATTCTTGTGATGCTTTACTAAGAATAATGTCTTCCACTTCCATCCAGGTTAATACGAAGGATGTAAAGTCTCCATTTTTTTAAATAGCTAAATAGTATTCCATGGTATACATATACCACAGCTTGTCAGTCCATTCCTGGGGTGGTGGGCATTTAGGCTGTTTCCACATTTTGGCGATTGTAAATTGAGCTGCAATAAACAGTCTAGTACAAGTGTCCTTATGATAAAAGGATTTTTTTCCTTCTGGGTAGATGCCCAGTAATGGGATTGCAGGATCAAATGGCAGGTCTAGCTTGAGTGCTTTGAGGTTTCTTCATACTTCCTTCCAGAAAGGTTGTACTAGTTTGCAGTCCCACCAGCAGTGTAAAAGTATTCCCTTCTCTCCACATCCATGCCAGCATCTATGGATAAACGTGTTAAATTTAAGGCATGAAACAATAAAAATCCTCAAAGAAAGCATAGGAAAAACACTGGAAGATCTTGGCCTGGGGAAAGACTTCATGAAGAAGACTGCCATGGCAATTGCAACAACAACAAAAATAAACAAATGGGACTTCATTAAACTGAAAAGCTTCTGTAACGCTAAAGAGGCAACAACCAAAGCAAATAGACAACCTACACAATGGGAAAGGATATTTGCATATTTTGAATCAGACAAAAGCTTGATAACTAGGATCCATAGAGAACTCAAATTAATCCACATGAAAAAAAGCCAACAATCCCATATATCAATGGGCAAGGGACATGAATAGAACCTTCTCTAAAGAAGACAGATGAATGGCTAACAAACATATGAAAAAATGTTCATCATCCCTATCTATTAGAGAAATACAAATCAAAACCATCCTAAGATACCATCTAACCCCAGTGAGAATGGCCCACATCACAAAATCTCAAAACTGCAGATGCTGGTGTGGATGTGGAGAGAAGGGAACACTTTTACACTGCTGATGGGACTGCAAACTAGTACAAACTTTTTCGAAGGAAGTATGGAGAAACCTCAAAGCACTCAAGCTATACCTCCCATTTGATCCTGTAATCCCATTACTGGGCATCTACTCAGAAGGAAAAAAAATCCTTTTATCATAAGGATACTTGCACTAGACTGTTTATAGCAGCTCAATTTACAATTGCCAAAATGTGGAAACAACATAAATGCCTACCAACCCAGGAATGGATTAACAAGCTGTGGTATATGTATACCATGGAATGCTATTCAGCCATTAAAAAAAAATGGAGATTTTACATCCTTCGTATTAACCTGGATGGAAGTGGAAGACATTATTCTTAGTAAAGCATCACAAGAATGGAGAAGTTTGAATCCTATGTACTCAATTTTGATATGAGGACAGTTAATGACAATTAAGTTCATGGTGGGGGTGGGGGAAGGGGAGAGCAGAGAGAGAAAGAAGGAGGGAGGTGTGGGGAAAGGAAGAGCAGAGAGAGGGAAGGAGGGAGGGGGATGGGGCCTTGGTGAGTGCCATACCTTTTGGGGGCAAGACAGGATTGCAAGAGAGACTTTACCTAACAAATGCTATCAGTGTAACGTGGCTTATTGTACCCTCAATGAATCCCCAACAATAAAAAAAAAAAAAAAAAAAAAAAAAGACTTCCATTACTATGGGGAATAGCAATGGAGACAGTGAGCATCCTTTCCTAGTTCCTGATATGAGTGGAAATGTTTTCAATTTTATACCATTCAACATGATATTGGCTGTGGGTTTTCTGTAGATGGCCTCTATCAGTTTAAGAATATTTATTGCAGCCCTATTCACAATTGCTAAGTCATGGAAAAAACCCAAGTGTCCATCGATCCACAAATGGATTAATAAATTGTGGTATATGTACACCATGGAATATTATGCAGCCTTAAAGAAATATGGAGACTTTACCTCCTTTGTGTTTACATGGATGGAGCTGGAACATATTCTTCTTAGTAAAGTATCCAAAGAATGGAAGAAAAATTATCCAATGTACTCACCCTTACTATGAAACTAATTTAGGGCTTTTTTTTTTTTTTTTTTTTTTTTGTTGAGACAGGGTCCCACCCTATGCCCCTGAGCAGAGTGCAGTGGGCGTGGTAGCTCAACACAACCTCAGTCTCGGGCTGCGGGCACCCCGCTGCCTCAGCCTCCGGAAGCCGCTGGGATTACAGGTGCTTGCTGCCGCGCCCGGCTGGGTTTTTCCATTTTTTTCATGAGTCGGGGTCTCTTGCTATAACCCAATTGCAACCTAGGAATAGGGGGAAGGTGGAAAGGGGGGGGAGGGAGGGGGGAAGGGGGGTGGAAGGAAGGCGATTGGTGAGAATACACTTGTGGTGCATCTTACAATGGTATATGTGAAACTTAATAATGAAATGTAAATGTCTTAACACAATAACTGTGAAATTGCCAGGAAGGCTATGTTAACCAGTGTGATGTAAATGTGTCAACCGGTCTGTGAAACTAGTGTATGATGCCCCATGATCATATCAATGTACACAGTTATTTAATAAAAATAAAAAAAAAGAAATGTGCCTTCTATGCCTATTTTAAGTGCTCTGATCATGAAAGGATGCTGGATATTATCAAAGGCTTTTTCTGTGTCAATTGAGAGAATCATTTGTTTTTATTTTATTGGTATAATGTATTACATTTATAGATTTGCATATGTTGAACCAACCCTGTAACCCTGGAACAAAACCAACTTGATCATGGTGTATAATTTTTTTGATGTGTCGCTGAATTCTGTTTTTAAGATCTTATTGAATATTTTTGCATCGATAATTCATTAATAATATTGGTCTATAATTTTCTTCCTTTGTTAAATCCTTTCATGATTTGGGTATCAGGGTTATATTTGCTTCACAGAATGTGTTGGAAAGTATTCCTTCTTTTTCTATGCTTTTTTAAAATGTTGTATAATATAGGTACTAGTTACTCTTGAAAGGTTTGATAGAATTCGGATGTGAAGCCATTGCAAGAAAAAGTATCTCAAGAATGGAAAAGCAAGTATCCAATGTACTCAATACTAATATGAAACCAATAGAAAAACAACTACACACCCACAGGAAATAAAAAAACACAATTAAATTCAAATGGGAGAGAAAAGGAGTAGGGAAGAGGGGATGGGGAGGTGGGAATTGGTAAACTCTCACCTAATGGGCACAATGTAAGGGTATATAGCACACCCTCTGAGTGAAGGGCTCATTTACAACTTGGACTTCACATGCCAAACACAAACAGTGTAACATAATCATTTGTACCCTCATAATAATCTGACATGAAAGAAACCTTGTTTAAATTGTTGTTTGAGGACTTGCTCACCCTAAGAGAGAGGCTCCTCAGGCTGGGTGGGGGTGGGTTTTCTATAACCGTCTGAAGATGCAATAACATCTTCACAGAATGCATTATGCTAACATGAAATGTGGTTAAATAAATTGTAAATTGTATGCACAACATAAAATTAAAAAAATGTGACTGGTATGCAATCACAACAATGTTCTATGTGGTGCTTTGGAGCTGTGACGGCCTTTCAGGGCTGTCCTGAATTGGGGTGAGGTGACAGGATCTTTATATGCTCACCTTAACTGGTAATTGGTGTCACGTGACCAGGGAAGGAAGCATGACCTTGGGAAAGGTAGCTCTGCTAAGAGAAAGGCCAATCCTAAAGAGAAAATCAGCAGTGCTGTAGCAAGGCCAGCAGCTGCAAGGGTGAGGGATCCTTGCTTACTGAAACAGGCAGAAGAAAATATCTGTATTCTAGACATGGATCAAAGACTGGGCAAATGACATCAGCCCCTTCCTTTTCTAGTATTTATGCTTCTTATTCTGATGTAGGAATTCAAGTATATAGTAGACATTACAAATTTATTATTCTCATTGTACTATATACAACAATGTGATTATTATAATTCCTACAGAGACTTTGTCATGGGGTCTTTAGTGTCTTTGTAACAGTTTTAAAAAATATTTTTTCCCTGAGATTTGGTTTGTTGTATATCTTCATGAACTTTTAAATGCTCAGTTTGGACAAATAAACATATTACTTCTAATCTGAAAGTTCAATAAAATGTTTTTAAAAAATGAGGGAGGATTAAAGAGATACAGTCCCCAAATTTATGTCTTGCACAAGCTTCCTTTTAGTTATAGCTTTTTAACATTGAAAAACACTTTAAATCATCTTTCACAATCTGCTTGGTAAAATAATTTGTGTGGAAGATGAAACAGAAATAGGTTAAATGTTTTTTTCAGAGCCATTAAGCTAAAATCAAATATAGGAAGACTTATAGTTAAATCTCCTATCTCATATAATCTTTCTAGTATATTTTTCTCCTAAAACAAGACACATCCATAGAGATATTGAACTGATATTTTAAATTTTGTCACCTTAAGTCACACTTATATAATATGCCAGACTATACTTTTCACATGAAGTTTATAGCTTTTTTTAATTTGGATATATGCTTTATGGATATCCATAATTATTTCATCAGATCTTCTGCATATCTAGTAATAGTAATTTGTAAAGAGCTTTCACATTGTTATATTCCACATGATTTTTTAGCCTTCTAATTTTCTATCCTTCTAATAGAAAATTATGGGCCAGGCAAGGTGGCTCACACCTGTAATCTTAGCTCTCTGGGAGGCCAAGGTGGGTGAATTGCCAGAGCTCACAGGTTTGAGATCAGCCCAAGCCAGAGAGAGACCTTGTCTCTAAAAAAAAAAAAAAAAATAGCTGGGCATTGTGGTTGTGGCTGGTGCCTGTAGTCCCAGCTACTTGGGAGGCTGAGGCAAGAGAATTGCTTAAGCCCAGGAGTTTGAGGTTGCTATGAGCTGTGACGCCATGGCACTCCACCAACGGGAACAAAGTGAGACTCTGTCTCAAAAAAAAAAAAAAAAAGAAAAGAAAAAAGAAAATTATGATATAGTAGCTAATAGAAGCCAATTAAATGTAATGTCTTCTCACTTAATGTGTGTTTTCCACAGTTCTTTATTTCATTTCACTCTACTTTTATATTCCTTCAAACTCCATTTGTGTGATCTTAGTTTTGATCTTCTTGTCACATGGTTTTCCCAGGTAATTAATGTTTACCTGACTTAGTAACATCATGTGGCACTAAAAACCTAGTAAATGAAAACAATATTTATAATGTTTATTATGGTCCCAGAACTTTCTATTAGCTGAGGAGTAGAAATGGTTTATAAGGAAAGGAAAGATAAATGAAGAAAAAGAGAGAAAATATGACATTTTTGTACATGCAGAAAATAAAGGAGATATATAATTTGTTAAAAATTTTAAGACCCTGCTGGGTGTGGTGGCTAAGCCTTGTAATCCTAACACTCTGGGAGGCCGAGGCAGGTGCATTTCTTGAGCTCAGGAGTTCGAGACCAGCTTGAGCAAAAGTGAGACCCCCATCTGTACTAAAAATACAAAAATTGAGGCAAAAGGATCGCTTGAGCCCAAGAGTTGGAGGTTGCTGTGAGCTATGACAACACCATGGCACTCCACCAGGGTGACAGCTTGAGACTGTCTCAAAAAATAAAATATAAGAATAAAAAAATAAAAAAAATTTAAGACCCAAGATTGCTCACCTTTGACTAAGAAGCTATCTTTTAGTTATAAGGATGAAATTCCAAAACTAATTATATAGCAGGACATCTTTAGAGTGCAGTGAGGTATCTAAACCTTAGACACTAGTATATTGTGACTGATTAAATTAATTATTGCATTACTTTAATCTTACACTATCCAAAGGGTACCAGCCAGAAATGCTGACATAAATATATAATATTGTTATAATATTTTCCTCTAAACTATTAAAGGAAGGGACCGGAATGTGTATCTATGATTAACATTGAGAGGACAATAAGTAATTTTCCTCCATTTGTTTAACATGCTTAGCCAATGGTGTATTTTCTTCATTAAGCAGACACTTGTATCAATATTAGACCATCTGTCCACACAGATTGGAATTTTTTGGACAATCAGTGTTTAAGTAATTGTGTTTAATTAATGGAATTTATGGAATTCAAATAAATGAATATGACAATGTTACTAAATAAAATACTCTAAAAATCAAATTATTGTGGAAACATTACCACATGCATTTACTTAATATTTTTGTCGAGATTACTTATCATCAACCAAATATTAGAATCACAGAAATATTTGCATTCAAGAAAGTAGATGATATTGAAATTTGATTACAGATTTATAATTATATTAATAGTTTGGAAGATCTCTTTGTTTTAGAATAGTCAAAAAGCAAATGATTGAATGCCATTTTTATCCCCATTCCAGTCTATTGATTCTTAAAATTCTGTTCTTTCTTCAAAACATCTCTTATTTTTTGTGTGCTTCTTATTCTCTATTTCCCTGCAACAACTCGCATTGAAACTCTGATTGTCTTATAACTGGATGTTTTGTAATAAATTTTATCCTTCTAATTTAATTCTTTCCTATTTGCATGGTGCTAATAGATTCGGTGTTCTAAAAACACTTTGGTCATTTACTATTCTACTCAAAGCCTTTCATAAATTTCCTTCCTCTTAATGTAAATATAGTTCCTTTTCTTAATTGAATTTATTTCAGTCTGCTGTTTATCTGTTGCTGATGGGGTAGCTCAGTCTCTTCTTAATATAAATAATGCATATTTTCCTCAATATAATTAATGAAATCAGTCTACTTGTTCTTCCCTTTCCACTGTGTGCTGCCTCTGGGAGTATTCCCCACATGTTTTCCCAACAGATCTTAAACAGCACTACCTGATTTCATTCCTGGATCATTAAAAATCTTCCCACTTTCTCTCTCTTCACATAATTTCCCATTTGAGTCAGTTGCTATTTTAACTATTGCATCAAACTTTCTCTACAATTTATTTTTTATTTTTATTTATTTATTTTTTTTGAGACAGAATCTCAACTGTGTTGCTCAGAGTAGATTTGCTGTGATCTCATTATAGCTCATAGCAACCTCAAACTCTTGGGCTTGAGCAAGAGTAGCTAAGACTTCCAAGTAGCCTCCCAAGTAGCTAGGACTACAGGCATGTGCCACTACACCCAGCTAGTTTTCCTTTTTTTTTTTTTTAGTTGAGATGCAGTCTTGCTCTTACTCTGGCTGGTCTCAAACTCCTCCTGAGGTCAAGGGATCTGTACTCCTTGGCCTCCCAGAGTGCTAGGATCACAGGTGTGAGACACCACACCCGGCCTTTCTCTAACCATTTATGTGTGAGTTATCCCTTCCTTACCTTCTAAATATGCTTTACTGACAATTGAAAGAAGTTTAGTGTAACTTAGAAATACTATCTTAAATTATATTCATTGCATATTTTTGTTTTCTCCTCAATTAGAGTAAGTTTCTGACACACAGTACATATAAGTACTATTATTTTTATCTTCCAGTGTTGAACGTTGGATCTTATATACTGAAGCTCTTACAATAAACATGTATTACATAAAATAATGTATTAATGTGTTTTCCAATTATATATGTGTAATCATTAGAGAAATAGTAATTAAAATATTTAAATGGGTCTGGGTATGGTTGTTTACACTTGTAATCTTAGTACTTTGGGAAGCCAACATAGGTGGATCCCATGATGTAGGGGTCTGAGACCAGCCTGAGCAAGACAAAGAGCCAGTCCCCATCTCTACTAAAAATAGAAAAACTAGCTAGACATCATAGCAGTTGCGTGTTGTCCCTGTTCCTCAGTAAACTGAGACAGGAGGATCTCTTGAGCCCAAGAATTTGAGGTTGCTGTGAGCTATGAGGACACTAGCACACACTACCTGGAACAATTGAGTGAGATAATAAAAAAAAAAAAAAAAAATTAAAGGAAAGAAAAGCTTTAATAAGATTGCACACTATGGCACAATGTATTTTTGAATTATTTTCCAAACGTTGCTTCTGTATTTGTTAACAAATTGTCAACTGCTAAAGCAGACTTCAAAATTTCAGATATACAGTACAATTTTTATTTCTTGCTAAGAACATTTCAGTGCCTTACTACTCATAATTTGGGATAGAACTGGAATGGGGTAGGGCTTTGTTTCATGTAGATTTTTTTTCTTTATTGAATCATAACTGTGGACATTAATGCATTTATGGGGTAAAATATGCTGTTTTGATATATAATGTGGAATGTGAAATGCTTATGTTTATTGTCAACTGTGGAATGCAACTGATTAACATAACCATCACCTTGCTTACTTATTTGTTGTGCTAAGACATTTATAGTCTATTCTTAATAGCTTTGAAATGTACCATTGCATTATGCCCATTAGGTGAGGTCCCACCAAATACCCTTCCTCCACGGGGCACCTTCCCTGCCCTCCTCTCTTCCTCCTCTTCTCTCCTTCTTTCTGGACTATAGTTATGTTTTATCATTTGTATGATTGTATAGGTGATTATATATTGGTTTCATAGTAGTATTGAATACATTAGATGCTTTTTCTTTCATTCTTGAGATACTTTACTAAGAAGAATATGTTTCAGCTCCACCCAGGTAAACATAAAAGATGTAAAGTCTTCATCTTTTTATGGCTGCATAGTATTCCATGACAGACATATACCACAATTGGTTAATCCATTCACAATTCGTTTGTTCTATGTAGTTTTGCAGTCACCAAGTCTGATCAATATTACCATTTTCAGTATAGAGCTAACCAAAATCTCCTTGGGCATTGGCTATGGCTAGAAGAAAGAAAATGGAAGAACAGAACTTGCAAGTGATTTTTAAGGATCCAACCTAGAAGAAAGGCATAAAAATTCTACTCATATTCCATTTTCTCTGGCCCAATCACATGGCTACACCCAACTGCAAGGACATGTGGGAAATATAGTTCCTCTCTGTACATTTACCTCCAGGAAACACTGCAGTCAAGTAACCAGGAATCCAGACTTTTGACATATAACTTCTTTCTCTGCTATTTTAGAGTATCCATCTAAAATTTATGTTAAAATAATGTATGTTTAAGTTCTGGGAATAAGTTTTCCAAAATTAGGATTTTTTAAAACAATGGCATAGATGCAAATACAATAACCTTTTTTAAAGACAAGTCATTTTGCTCTTGTTACAAGAAAATCTGTCAGCACTGTTCTTGTTTTGTTTTGTTTTAGTAGTTTTCCAAATTATTATAGAGCTTTGATTTATAAGGAATATTTTGATTACATGTTTAAAATCCTTGGCATTATATAACTTTAACCTGTTTCACCAGTTTAAAATACAATGAAATAGTTCCGTGTACATTTGCTAAAATAGATTTATTTTAACATATTATTTGGTTACTGATGGGTATAAAATGTATATGCTCTTACTTGGATTTCATCCAACTTTCTAGGAATCAGACTGAAATTTCCATAAGTAGCTCCTTTCTAAACCAAGTGAGGCCTCCTTACTCCCTCAGTAAATTACTTTTCTGTCCTACCCTGGCTTCTTAATCTCCACTAAAGGTAAAGTAGTACACAGTTCCTTTATAAAAGGAAGTTGAAAGTACAAATGGAACTAAGACATAAGACATATTTAATTTTCTTTTACAAAGGTGATTTGATATAGTTGGCAAATAGAGTGAGGTAAATTTTGACTAATCACAGCCCACCCAGCAGAGCCTCTTTAACCAACACAGGAGGCATGCTATTCAGGATGCAGCACTGCCTTCCACACAATTGTAGATAACTGATGAACAAGCTTGATATTCACAGATGATAGTACACAGAAGTAGACCTTATTTGAATCTTTCAAATAATTGAGATACTCTAATCTTAGGTTGAGACTTCTTGAGAGGAAGTCTAAACTCAATCAAAGAAAATGAGATGATGCAGATTTGGAGTCTGTGGTCAGAAGAAAAATGAATATATTTGAAAATGATTGGAGATACTGCTATGTAAAATGTTTTGTATAAAATTACACAATTACCCGTAACAGTTTAACACTCCTAATTTTAGATTTATCAAATTTAGGTCTAATTAATGATCGTTTGGCTTCTTTTACTTTTCACCTTTACATATGAAATTATAAAAAATTTGTTTAATTCCACAGCCTATAGGGTCAGGTATGTTGTTCAAATCCTGGTTTTACAAATCACAGGTTGCATCTTTATAGACAAGTTACATAACATTTATGTAGCTCATTTTCCTAATCTAAAAAATAGAAATAACGTTTGTATTCTCTCATGGGTTTATTAATGAATGAAATGAGTTAAAATACATAGAATGTCCAGAATGGTACCTGTTCCATAATACACACTCTCTTAATGTTAACTGACACTGGTTGTACCACAAATTTGCCATAATGTAGGTCACATTTTACTCTAACTTCCAGGACAGGGAATTAATGCCTGTCCTTTTGGGCTGGTATTTATGTCTCCTTCTTCATTTAATTTACAGATATTGTCTCCCAGCAGTGATACAACTAATTTGAAACATACCCTATCTCATTTCTGCTTTATTCTGCAGTCCCTTTCTTTGAAATATCAGAAAGAAAAAGCAAATCTAGTTTAAATATGAAATATTCTGAATTGGAAATTAAACAAAATCAGTTGATGGAGTAACTTTTTGTAGTGTTCACTGATAGAGTAGAGAATCAGATCTGTGGAGAGAGAACACTGAACCCTTATTCAGGGAGAAGAGACAGAAAGGACAAGAGAGGATATTCTCTGAATTGTCAAGGACGCTAAAGTCCTACTTCCTAGTTTATACATGGAGTTGGGTTTCATTTTCTCTTATTCTTTCCCTGCAACCGTATGAGTTGAAGAATTGGTTTCGGTAATTTGCAAAATTAGAACTCTAATTATGCTACTTCATCCAAGAAGGGTAAGAAAATGGGTTAAATGAGAGTTCTTCTCAGAGTGCTTAATAATCTATTTTATAAATCTCCTGAAGATAGATCAGCCTTCCGGTTTATCCCAACCATAATTGTTCACGGAATTTTATGTTCCCCTTCAGAGAGCATCTCCAAAGGGACAATAATCCTTGGCATGACCTCGGTTACCATTGCTATTTGAAGAATATATTTGTAACATTTCTCTTTGACATGACTCTGAGAGCTATGCTCCCATACTGGACAGAGTAAGTTTCAGAATGTCCACCATGCCTTCTGGAAAAATATGACTCAAATCCTTCTTCTGCCTAAATACCAACATGTTACGCCTCAAGTCTCTGGCACAAAGATTGTCAAAGCACAGACGGGCTGGTGACGCACAGATAGCAGGCCACATGGACTAAGCTTTTAAAAATGGCCTCTATTCTGGAATTTGAACTAGAACATACCAATTTAATTGCTGTGGGCTCAAAGAGTCAGAGCCCAGGACGTGCTGGGAAAGAGCTATAGCTCCTGGAGAGAATGCTTGTCGATCTGCAACTACTGGCTTTTCTGTTTAGTGGCCCTGCCTGAGAATCACCCACCCTTTCTTCCAGCCATGCTTTGCTACAATGCCCTACTTCTATGGCCATATTTACAATTGCATATTTTCTCCCCAAATGGGACTAAAACTGACAGAAAAGCAAGTCCTTTACATTGTTGAGCTTTGAGTGTTACAACTCTGGGTGAGCAGATGTCATCATGTGGATGAGATAACAGAGAACACTGGTTTGCAGAGAGGTAGAAAAAAATTTAAAAACCTACAATGAGAGTCAGAGATGAATATTTAATGCAAAATACTTCCAGTTCCCTTTCTGAAAACCTGATGTGCATCTCCCCCTTGGAGTCTTACCTGTGTGTACCTTTAAAGTTGCCTCTTAAAATTAAGCTGTCTTGTGTTGGCTTTTGTTACAGGCATTCAAGAATCCTAATTTAAAACTCACAGGGCTTTAGGGTTTTATTTTGTTGGAAAAAAGAGACTATAAGTAAGACAAAACTAAGCAATAAGGAGTACAAATAAATGTACAATATCAGTATATCCAAGAGAATGGAGAGTTGGCTCCCACCAGCAGGCGTACCTTGAGAAACCACATGACTCCAAAGAGAAAGTTAGAGAGAGTAACTGTCCCGCAGAGCTGGCTCCTGCCATCCAAGGTTCCAATTTTAATCCAGAGTTTTTTTCTCAAATATTTGCCATGTTTTATCTTCAGGTAATTTTAGGACAGAACTGTTTTATCTAAGGGAAAGAGATTGAAAAGATTTCAGCCCCAGGCTGATGGAAGAGGAGGACAGCTTGCTCAAGTGCACCGATGCCCTTACGTTGCCTGAGTCTGTCTCTCAAATTGGATCTATAAAGCACAGTAGCATGCATGCCTGATTAGCTATCTCCAAATAAATATTATGTGCATTCTCTGGGCAATGCATGCCACAAAGTCTAGAGACATTCTTATAAAAAGAAACATTTTCAGATTAAGATAAAAGAAACATGAAATGTGTTATTTCAAGTAGAGCTCACTAGAGATTCATTTTTATGTACTTAATTCCCTGTTTCTGCTTCATAAAATAATGCCATCAACTTACTCTGATGTTAGAAACACAGCACAGAATTTTTTAGAGGAATCTCAGTTGCTTTACTAAGACAGTCTATATTAACAAGTACGTCAAAAACTGGAATTTTAAATTAGTTTTATCTTTTCCGCTCATATAAGTTTAGCATTTTAAAATGTCAGTTATCTGACAAGAGAATAATGCTTTGCATCTAAGGGCACAGATAATTACATCCAATTGTATTAAAACACAGAGCTAATTAGATTTCTAATTGTTGCAATATTATTTTTCTTCTTCTCTCTTACTCTGTTTTTTTTTTCCCCCCCCTCTCCATTTTCAGGTTAAAGTTTGGCAAAGAAAAACCTTCATTTATTAGTAGAGTTGCTTGAAATGGCAGATATACATTGTGGCTGGACTAATCTCTTAGTTCAAGATTTTATTCAGAATTTTTAAAAGCATATTAAAGCAGAACCCTGTCTCTCTAACACACAGTCTCTCTCTCTCTCTCTCTCTCTCTCTCTCTCTCTCTCTCTCTCTCGTGCACAACTGAATGGATTTCTACAGACTGAGCACACTTATGCAACCATAACCTACATCAGAGATAGACTGATATTTCCCAAACCTTCCTATTGTCGCCTTCCAGGTACAATTTACCCCAGTTCCAATGGTAGCTACTACCTTTACTAAACACCATGTATTAGTTTTATTTTGTTTCTTGTTATGGAAGTGCAGCCATACAGTTTGGATTTCTTTATGTGTGGCTCCTTTTCCTCGATATTATGTTTGTTAGATTCACTCTCGTTCCAGAATGTGGAGGTAGTTGGTGCGTTCTCATTACAACATGGCAGTTCGTCAAATGATTGTTCCACAGTTTATCCATTTACCAATGATGAGCATCTCCTTTGATCAGGTTTAAAATCTCATGTTTCAGCTCTAACAAGAACTTTTCAAAATTTCTGAGTGGCTAAATGAGTGACTTTGTAGAATGCTGGCCAGAATTCATACTTATAAGTATATTAATTAATGTACATAGTTCATTACTAATTTTCCAACCGTTTCACTATGGCTACCTCTTCAAAATATTTTTTTTCCCCCTAAGGCAAAAGAAACAAAAGAGTAAGACTTCTTTTTCAGAATTAAATGTTTAATCTGAACATTTTTAGTGTGAATTTTGTTTTAAAAATCCAGAGATTTGGACATTTTTCTTCTTTCAAAAAATAACTTCCTCTTTCTTTCTGGGATAAAATGCTTGATATGTCTTGAGATTGTGCACCCAGGAGTGTTCCTTCACAAGGAATCCTTCTCCTTATTACTTACGCCACGCATTTCACCGGCTGCCCTCTTACACACTACTGGCAACTAAGTACTGGACACTCTTAAGTGGTTGTCACCTCTACACTTGGAAGAAGGAAGTCTTGTTAAGGTTTTCTTTTTGCTACTACATTATTTCTTCAGGAAATTTCACCAACAAATGACAAACTTCTTATGGCCTCAAGTAGGGGAATTTTAAAGGGAAATTACAGTGTGTAAGGAAAATTTATAATTTTAAAAGGAAAGCTTAGTATCAAAATGGTTATTAAGTGGGGTCTAAAATCAGGCTACTTGGGTTTCAAAGCACACTCAATGTTTCTGTGACTTGGATTCACTCAGACAGAAATTCTGCTTGATGGGATGGCGACTGAAGTTTAATTCTTCATCAGAAGAGGCATCTCTCCCACATACCCTGACTCTTGATGCAGCGTGCTAGTCCTCATTTCCCTGTCTTCTTTCTTAAGAAAACCTCCTTGCTTCATCAGTTCATTTGCTGAAAATATTTACCTACTCTACCCCCACTAGAAAAACACCACTATCTTCAACTAAACAGTCTTACCCACAGAGGGCCTCACTCCCTGGATCCATTCAAGGCTGTTAATAAGTTGTTTGATTGTGATAGATTTTCTGAATGAAGTTGCCTTTCTGAAGGAGTTACCTTAGAAATTACCTGGACGCCAGCCATGTCCAGTGACTGGGGTGTGGCAACCAGGTTCTGGGGACTGGCTCCAGCTCCAGGGGCAGCTGTGACTTCTTGTTGAATTCCATTGTTGGATGTACCATCAGTATGTACTTCAGACAAATTTTCTGTTTAACTGATTATTATTCTGTTAAATGAAGCATCTGTAGTCCCCAAACAACTATCCCTTTCGGCATAGTTGTATAATTTCAATCCATTTACAAAAGAGAATTTGTCCTCTTTTAACAAAGTAATCTGTACTTTCCCTGGAGCCTGTAAACCTCAAGTGTTTTCTGTTTTGTTGAAAGTACAGATGTCTCCCACAATAATAAAATACCTATTGTTCTCCAGAAAGAGCATTAGACTCTCATTAAAGTTTTATAGTTTTCTTTGGTTGTTCTCATTTTAAACCAAACTAATAATATGATTAATTTCTTTTCAAGTGTTGATGCCTTGTACATTCATAACATTTGGAAATTATGGATCACATATAATTTTTATGAACTCATGCTGACTGCAGTGCAGGTTCTCCATACTCATTGGCTGAATGACTTATTCAATTTCATTTTCTTACTAATTCAGTGAAATTTCTGCATCAAAATATATGAAGTTCTTTTATGTGCATGGATTTTAGAAAATTTTAGAAGATTCATAATGTAGTTATATCTTTAATGATGTAAAATGATAAATATGCAAATATGCAACCTTAAATCTTTTTGTTTGAATATTAATCTCCCTTTTTGGTTATAGATAAAACTGTATGCAAGTGGGTTATCTTTTAGCAGTCTCTGTGCCAAATCAGGAATAGAAATATTTCCACAATATGTCCTAAGTAGCAAACACACTACTTTTTTTTTCTCTCCAAAAAATCTACTCTGAGTTAGACACTGTGGTGGTTACAGAGGTATAGAAAAACTAAGAGGCATGATTCCTAAAGTTGAAAACATGGGGTATGGCTAAGGACAAGTAATAAGTTTTATTTATTAAGTGAATCTACGTGATCTTCAGCCTGGACAACAGAACACCTGCATTTGTTGGAAAAATAGAGAAGTATCACAAGGTAGGTGGAAGTTGAACTGAGAATTGAGGGATAAAAGATGATGTTCCAGGTGAAATTCTGAGAGAGTGTATTTCAGGCAGAGGAAAGAGAATATAGGAAAACACAAAGGCATGACACGTGGTGTTCTCAGGAGACTACCTGACTGTGTTAGTACTAGTGATTACTATGCACAGCTTGATCCCCTAATGCTCATTATGTAGCTGCTTAGGTTTATAGATTCAGAATAGATTTAGGTGAGAGTGTAAAGCTTCAGTGTGGCTCATTCTTAGTACTATCTAGAATGCGATATTACCTAATGTAATATTTAGAAAGTAAATTTGGGGTTATAAATTGCCTAATGGGGTTATAAAATACTAAAATCCCATTTGACAAGCTAACTTTGCACATATTACCCATCTATCATAATAGTTGTGGGAAAAGGGATTATTGGCAGTTTACAGGCACCCTGGGCTGCAAAGAAGAAACAGGATTTTGTTCTAGCCTTGAGAGATAAGGAGTTTGCAAAGGCAGTTGGCAGAGAAGGATCTGTTCTTCATGACAAAGGCTAGTGATGAGGTCATGATAACATGAATGTGTTGGCACCTAATGCACTTACCCTGCCCCAATGGGCTACATTTTGTGTAGCAAATCTTATCTCAAATTCCATTCACTCATAACAGAGCCCTAATGTTGGTGATAGACACATTTTAAGTACAACATATCTACAAGCTTCCAAACTATGTCACAGTCCTTGTTTACTCATGAAAAGAGTCTTCCATTAACTCTTGTTTCTCACCACTCAAAGAAGCCAATGCAATAAAAATAGTCAAGTTTCACTCATGCAATGTGGTGATGATTTATGCAACTGAGATTTGTCCCAGTGTCAAAAGTCAAAGTAGAAGAATAGCTCCTGCACCACAGGAATTTAAATAAACAGTAAGTCCAAAATTTGACTGGGTTAAATGACTCAACCACAACCTGTGGAATTTGTAGTAGCAAGGGTAAAAGCATAAACTCTTTTCCTAGGTCCCTCAGTCAGTAGTTCATATTGGCAGCCATCTTGGAATCTTCTGGCATGGTTCTTCATATTGCTGTTACAATTTTTTATTGTTATCATTGCATTATGATTGTTACATTTGTGGATCAATTTTCATATGCCACTACCAGCACTTAAGATACTTTATTTCAGTTGCTACAACAAAATGGTAAGGAAAGATGGTCATTGGATTTTAACTATTTTAGATCATGTATATATGCTAATTTAAGATAAATCAAAATATCACAAATTTCAACTTCCTGTTTAAAAACAATTAATTTTTCATCATTGTTTGGGATATTTCACCCCTCTCCCCCACATTACACTTAAACAGTATCATGTTTTTGAAAAATATATCAAGCGTTTTGATCATTGATATGGGGTAGGACATTTGGGCATGCCTACTTCTAACTCACTAGGCACTCCTTCAAGTCATCTTAGGGACCACAAGCACAAAACTGGATCAGTGATATGGCTTTAATATCTCTTTTCCTGAAGGGAATGAAAGTAGTAATCCGTCACCTACTCTCATTTGCCACCTTCAGTAACTTAATTTCCCACTCCCATTTAGAATGGTTTAATTTCTTTCTTCATTGATCCCTTGTTCTTAAAGAAAATGGGTTTAACTTCGCTGGGAGATAGGTTTTAAAATTTCAATTGTTATTTATTAACTATTTACATTGTTAACTTTTTAAAATTCTGAACACAAAAGAAGCTTTTATTCTTTTATGTCTTTTTTTAAATTTTATGTAGCTCATTTCTATTTCATTTTCATTCTCCACTCTCCTCGTTAAGCCGAAATCTATGGCAAATACACACAAGCACAATAACACACATGCAGTGGTGTCATAGTTTGGTGCTACATCTTAACTCTTATTGAAAGAGACCATTTTTCCTTTTGAGCAAAAAACACCTTGTATTCTTTTTAGTGTATAGGCTCGATTTGTCAACACTTGACTTTCCTTTGTTTTCAAGGTTGATCTTTGTAAAGTTATGAGATTGTTTTGGTGCTAACTAGTTTGCAGTTTTGATTTCTAGATTATTGTATGTCAAAGTTAATCATAATGCTGTCAGCTGGTCGAATGGCTCAACTCCATTTTTCTACTTCACTGGTTTTTCTTTCATTCCAGCTTAAGTCATCATTCCCTGTAGGGAATTTGACAGACTAATTCTAGAAGTAAGCATTTGCCTGAGCAATTATTTTGGTGTCTGTTTCATGATGTGCCTCAAATGGTTTTAAATCAGTATTCAGATGATTTTAATTATTCATTTTTATTTACATTTGTATCTTTGCTTGCTCTAATTGTACAGAATTATTTGGAAAAATTAGAAAATCTTTAGGAAACATGTTAACAATTTAAAATCCCCGTTTACGTATTGGTGTTGAGGAAAGTGATTTGGGGGTTATTTAAGAGGTTTATGGCTTTTTTATTAAATTACATTTGCTTTAAAATAATGAATATTAGAGGAAACACAATTGTGTATTAATTATAATTTCATGTATATTTTAAAATATATTATCAAATAGTATTTACTACTGAATTATGAAGAAACTTTTGCCAACATTAAAGCATCAGGTATTATAATTTCTCTCATTAGCTCTCCTTAGATATTTGAAACTAAAAGAAAGAAAATTCCCATTTACTGGCTATTTAGGATATGTGAGTGCTTGTGTGTATATAGGGTACGTGTGTTGAATTACATTCGAACACACTAAAGAAGCTGAAAAAAAGCCTAACGATTGGCTTTTTTTGCCCTGGCTCCCAGAACACAATCAGATTCTCAGTGCATTTAGATGGTTGGTCAAGTATATGCTCCTGCTGGGAAGAGTACAGAGAAAAATACACAGTCAGATGCTTTTGACATAGCAGAGGCAATAGAGGTGAGAGTCCAGTAGCCTTACCGCCTGTGTCTGATGGTGAAGGTGCTCAAGGTGGTATCTGCATAATTATATTGGTCCTTGTAGTGGCCTAGTGCAAACTGAGCTACCCAGCTTCTCTGAATTCCTGGTCATTTCCTCCAGCCTTTCTGTTGGTTCTGTGAACTGCCCAATGCCTCTAATAAATCCACTTGCACAACCAGAGTTAGTTTTGGTTGTTTTCCCATCAACAGCTCTGAATAGTAATTTCATTACCCTGTTCCTTCCCTTTATAAATAACCTTCAGAATGCTTCCCTTTTCCCCTCGCTGGGGCTGCCCTGGCCATCTTATTTTTATCCTTGGCCCTTTGTTTTAACTGCCTGTGCCAGATGTTCTAATTTTATAGCATTCTGTTTTATTTTGTTTAAGAAGTCTTCTTTTATTTTGAGGAGCATAACATTTCAGTCAGGTATACAGATATACCCAATAAAGACCGTATTCCTTAGGTTTTGTTACATCTAGAGTCATGATGTGACTGTGGAAGGGGAGGGCTGCCCTCCACTTTCCCACTTCCTTTTCCCTCTTGCTGAAGTGCAGGTGTGGTGATGAGTCACCTTGGGAATGTGCATACACTCAACATCCTCAGGACAGCAGAGCATCAAGTTCAGTAACCCTGGGCCTTATCTAAACAACAGACCAGAGTCACCGTACTCTGTCAAGTTTTGAAGTGATAGAATGATCTCTTTGAGTTAGTAGGACACATCATAAATGATATACAACCTCACCAAAATTTATGTCTCTACCTCTCTTGAAGGCTTTCACCTTCCTTTTCAGATTTCAGGTGAGCACAGATATAGTTCCATATCCCACCGGAACAAGGAAAATCACTTTTTTTTTTTTTTTTTTTACTTTAAACTGGATCTTTTTTTTTTTTTTTTTTTTATTAAATCATAGCTGTGTACAATAATGCAATCATGAGGTACAATGTGCTGGTTCCATATACAGTCTGAAATATTTTCACCGAACTGGTTAACATAGCCTTCCTGGCATTTTCTTAATTATTGTGTTCAAACCCTTACACTCTACACTTAGTAAACTTCACCTGCATCAGCACCTTCATCATTCTTTTAGCCTTCATTTTAATTCTACTACCTTTATCAGTGCCCTCATGTGCTCTAAGTGTCAGTGAAACAACCTTCAGATTCTGCTTTTCTTATCCATTCCTACTTCTTTGAAAATGTTACATACCTACTTTATTTTAAAAATTGTTCTATTTTCCAAATACTTTCTGCCATACCTACACAGTATATGTCATAACTATTTCTTCTGTGGATTTCCATATGTATTTCCTTATTTTCTTAGCATTGTTACACACCTTCCTATGTGTTTTGACTTGGTGCTATGTATATTGTGATTGATATGTGGAATGAATCTGAGATTTGAATGTCGTAAGAGCTTAAAGAGTCGTGACAAACACAAATGTACAGATGATGCTATTGCCCCCACCCACACCTACTACATATTTTGATATATTCTAAGTATTCATTTCCAAGGATGATCAGCAGGATGACTACAGCAAGAGTAACCAAAATGTCTGTGTAAGGAGGGAGTGGACCCATTTATGACTCTAACAGCCTCCTTACTGTACAAAAATCCCTGAGATAATTTTCTCAGAAACACTAACAGATAATTCCCCCTCAGATGGCTTTTGGCTGGATTATTGATGATAAGCATTCAGGCTGAAGTGGTTTTAGTGCTTAATTATAAGGCCTAGTCATTATTACTGTAAACTGGTACTGGTGCTTTTTGATATTAGACACATAAATGTAAGCAGTTCTGGTTACATTCATGAAGATGGAGGCGATGCTATACACAGATACTTGTGTTCCATTGAAAAGCCACTTTTTAACAAGAGGCAATCTTATTTAATTCAGGTAAAAAGATTTCCTGAATATTTAAGGATAATTATCTAATGAGCATTTGAAAATGAAAACCTCTGACAGCTTAAAAAAAATCCACAGTTATTTTGGTGACAGTCTTTGATGAAGTTTGAATGTGGCAGAGAGAATTAATTTTTTAGGATAATGGGTGGCATAGATAATTCATAATAAGTTTAACAATGCAGGGCTCAAAGCTGTTAAATAATTGCAACTGGATTGCCAATTGGCTTTTCTTGAATCTGAAAGGGACCTTTAATGCAGTTAATATTTTGCTGAAACATAATTCAGCCTCAATGACTTTGAAAGGGACATTAATAGTTTTCTGAAAATATAACCTTGAAAATTAAATCCATTATATATTTCCAAGATTATGGATGAAACTACTCTGTCAAATAAGTCATTACATTAACATAATGAGGTATGAGGGGAGATATAAGTGAGAAACAGCAAGTAAAAAGTACTTTGTACCACAATTTGCCTACATTTAACCAAAATGACCTTTAAAAGCAGAGCTGAAGGGTCAGGTTTATCATCACTTTTCCAGCCTTCAAGCAATATATTTCTATTTAGCAGAACAATTTGCTAAAAATTGCTGTAGTAAGAACTATGCTTGGTCCAGCTTCCTTCCTGCCATACACAGGGTTTCAGCAGAAGCAACCTCCAAGAACAGCAGTTGGCAGCCGTCACTTCCCTAAAGCAAAACACCTGAAGTGTACACGGCTATCACCCTGAAAAGCAGAGAAGTCTAAAAATGTATTCTGGAACAGACATGTGGAAAAAGAAAGTAATGTAGCCTTACAGTGCTAAAAGAAGTTGCATGGTATGAATATGTCCTTTGCACAGAGGCTGGCAAATGTTCTAGACATTGAGTTGTAGATGTGATTTTTTTGTATATGCCCAAAGAACATAATGATCACAAAATCGCATCAAAAATATCTTGTTGAAGGTAATAGATTAAAATTATCAAATGGACATTTTGTTTCTTGTATTCAAACTAGAATTATTTCCCCCCCAATAATGGCCTAGATAGACTTTGATTTGAGAAATTCTCTTAATTTCAAAGACAGCCAAGGGAAATAACATCCAACAAGGGCATCTGACCCACAGTAGGCATTAGTAAATATTTGTTGAGTGAATACTGAATGAATGGGCACTGATTAATTTTAAAAGCAGGCCTTCATGTTCAAATATAGCTTTGGTTAAACAAACAATTGACAGAATCCTCTTGGGCAATGATATAAAATTATTGTTAAGATTTTCTCATTCTGTAAAAAAATGATTATAGGAGTGTCTTTTCCCCTGGTTGGAAGCTCTGGTCTGCTGTGTTTATGAAAACATCAATTTCTTTGCTGTGTCAGTGACTTTTAGGAGAGAACAAAATTGAAACTGATTCAGCAGACTCTGATGGTGTTGATGATAGGGATAAAAGAGATCCAGTGAAGCTGTCCTCCTTGACCTTTCCTGGCATTTTTTTCAGTTAAGAGGCAGTCACTATGGGAAGCAGTATTATCTAAGTCCACTGAGGGCTCTTCATTAGGGGCGGTAGGGCCCATGTTGTTCATAGATACATTGAGCCAACATGGAAGTTCACTTTTTAATTTAATTTGATCTAGAAATAAAAAAGTCTGAAGTGGTGGATGAAAAGAGCCAACTGCAAATTTTAATAGTACAATTCAACTGGGTGACGATACAACAAATGCAGAGTCTAATTGACTGCTTAATTCAGTTGAGTTGTCACTAGGTGCCACTCTTCACTGTGTAGTATAGCTCAGCAGTCTTCATGGTTTCAGGTAAATGAAATGTAGTAAAATCAGAGCTATAATTCCATAAACCATAAAGATACTGTTATTTATAAAACTATAATAAATGCATGACACAGAGCTTAAGATTTTGAAGTTATATTAAACTTTTGATATGCCTTCTTCTATCTTTTCATTAGTGCTACTTAACTGTTACATCACATTTCATCATGGGTCTGGTCAAACAACATAATAATTATAGTTAATTTGCCAAACTGTGTAACTGGTATGGTTTTTTACATTTTTAAAAAACTGAGTACCTTGAGTGTAGTCCATATAATAACTACGCTTGCTGTTGTGCACACTTCTATGAATGTTCTTTGATGTCAGGGGAAGAGCTAGAGGAACAGAGATTGCACACATCCTGGGACTCTTTTACATCTTGAACAATTTGTAATCTGTGAATTCATTTAACTATTTCATTCATGCATGTAAACATTTGGTATATGCGTTGTAATAGAAAAAAAAATAAAGACTTCTTGATGTTTAACATAATCATTTTCTCTGTGTTATATTAAGCCAAGTAGTGGACGGTGCCAAGTTCAATTTGGAACACATTGGCAAGTCAAATAATGTTTACCAGCTTCTTTATCTCTGTGCTTCATTGCTGTTCCTTTTCTTTCAAATATTGCTAGCTTCTTTTAGGATGAGCCACTTTTTTTTTTTTTTTTTTTTTTGCAGTTTTTGGCTGGGGGGGGCTGGGTTTGAACCCACAACCTGCAACATATGGAGCCAGCGCCCTACCCATTTAAGCCACAGGTGCCTCCCTAGGATGAGCCACTTTGTGAGCTTGGATCCAAATTGTCAAAGCACTCATTATAACCACTAAGCAAAAACAAGTATTATAAATTAATGTTATGCTTTTTGAAAAATTATTTGCTACATTTCTGATTCGGCTCTACTGCTTTTAACTACCTTGTAAACTAACTTAATGACCATATAATAGTAAATACTGTGATGCTCACTTTTCATTAAAGAATCAAAGACCCAGATTTGTCCAAGATCACAAAAAACTAACAGATTTGGTATTGAAGTTAATTTCTAGAACATGTAGGGAAAATTCTTGACAAAATTGACCTGGGAAAAGATTTTATGAAGACCACCTTGGCAATTGCAACAACACCAAAAATAAATACATGGGACATGATGAAGCTAAAATGCTTCTTCACAGCTAAGGCGTCACAACTAAAGCAAACAGACAGCCTTCAGCATTGAAGAAGATTTATTTGCGTACTATAAACCTGACAAAGGGCCAATGACTAGAATCTACAGAGAATTCAATCTAATCAACAAGAAAAGAACAAACAACCCCATTTATAAATGGGCAAGACACTGGAACAGAAACTTCTTTGAAGATGACAGATGAATAGCCAACAATCACATGAAAAAAATGATCATCATCCCTAATCCTCAGAGAAATGCAAATCAGAACCACCCTGAGATATCACCTAACTCCAGTGAGAATAGTCCACATTACAAAATCTTGAATCTGCAGGTACTGGTGTGAATGTGGAGAGAAGGGAACACTTTTTGCACAGCTGCTGGGATTGCAAACTAATACAACCTCTATTGTATTAAGAAGTATGGAGAATTCTCAAATAATTAAAAGCAGACCTTCCATTTGATCCTACAATCCCATCACTAAGTATCTACCCAGAAGAAAAAATCATTTTGCAACAAGGACATTTGTACTCAAATGTTTATTGTAGCTCAATTCACAATTGCTAAGACGTGGAAGCAACGCAAGTGACCATCAACCCAAACTGTGCTATATGTGTACCATGAAGTAATATTCAGCCACAAGAAAAAAATGGAGACTTTACATCTTTTGTGTTTACCCGAATGGAGATGAAACACGTTCTTCTTAACAAAGTATCACAAGAATGGGAAAAAATGTGTCTAATGTACTTAAGACTAATATGAAATGGACATGTAGACAACTGTAAGCCCATACACAAGAAAAACACAAGTATAGTCTAGCAAGGGGGAGGGAGAGACAGGAAAAGGATGGGGAGGAAGGAGTGTGATTGGTGAGAGCTCATCTACTGTGCACAGTGTAAGGGTGCTCAGCACGCCCCTGGGTGAAGGGCTCTACTACAACTTGAACTTTACTTTAGAAATGAAAACAATGTAACCTCAATATTTGTATCCCTACATTAATTCAAAATAAAAGAAAAAAAATTAATTTCTAGGTAAACTAGAAATTTCTAGGCTAATTTGTAAGATTTTTCAACAATCACAAAATCAGAAATAAAATGTCCTTTGAACATGTCTCTTCGATTACTTCTTTGAAATTGTAAAAGGCTAAATGTTCAGCACGTTTTTTTTTTTTTTTTTTTTTCATTAAGCATAAGTAAAAACAGGGAAAAAGTTGAGGACTAACTATGGTTTCCTATGTCCTTTCTTTTCTTATATACCAGTAAAATCTTCTGTGACTTCCTGACTTATCTACCAAATTCCAAATTTGTTATTTATAAGAGAAGCTCTTTATCTTATTTTTTCTTAAGTCTGATAGTAAGCACCACCTTTTGATTGGCTTTAATTAACAACAACTATTAAAAATCTAAAAATAATTGCCAATTTTTTTTTTTTTTTTATTGTTTGGAATTCATTGAGGGTACAAAGAATTAGGTTACACAAATTGGGGTTATTAGGTAAAGTCCTTCCTGTAATTATATACTACCCCAAGAGGCATGCCATACACCATGACCCCCCAAATAACCCTCCTTCCTCCCTTCTCCCAATCCCTCATTCCCCTACCCCACCCCTTGTATTAGATCATCTACTGCCTTCATATTAAAATTGAGTACATTGGATTCTTGCTTCTCCATTCTTGTAATGCTTTACTAATAAGAATGTTCTCCACCTCCATTCAGGTTAATACAAAAGAAGTAAATTCTCCATCTTTTTTAATGGCTGGACAGTATTCCATGGTATACATGTACCAGAATTTGTTAATCCATTTCTGTATTGGTGGGCATTTAGGCTGTTTCCACATTTTGAAAATTGTAAATTGAAGTGCAATAAACAGTCTAGTGTAAATGTCCTTATGATAAAATAATTTTTTTTCTTCTGGGTTGATGCCAGTAATGTGATTGCAGGATCAAATGGGAGGTCTAATTTGAGTTCCATACTTCCTTATAAAATGGTTGTATTAGTTTGCAGTCCCACCAGCAGTGTAAAAAGTGTTCCCTTCTCTCCACACCCACTCCAGCATCTGCAGCTTTGAGATTTTGTGATGTGGGCCATTCTCACTGCGGTTAAGTGATAGCTCTGTGTGGTTTTGATTTGCATTTCATTTCTCTGATGATGAGGGATGATGAACATTTTCTCAAATGTTTGTTAGCCATTCGTCTGTCTTCATCTGAGAAAGTTCTGTTCATAGCTCTTGCCCAGAGGTACATGAGATAGTTTACTCTTTTTCTGTTGATTAATTTGAGTTCTCTGTAGATTTTAGGTATCAACCCTTTGTCAGATTGATACCCTGCAAATATCTTTTCCCATTCTGAATGTTGTCTTTTTGCTTCACTTGTTGTGTTCTGAACTGTGCAGAAGCTTTTCAGCTTAATTAATCCCATTTGTTAATTTTTGTTGTTGTTGATATGGCTGCTGATGTCTTTGTCATAAAATCTTTACCCATTCCAACATCATCAAGAGTTTTCCCACACTTTCTTCTAAGATTTTTATCATTTCATGTCTTAGATTTAAATCTTTTAAATTTTTGTAAAGGGTGAAAGGTGTGGGTCGAGTTTTAGTTTTTTACATATAGTTATTCAGTTCTCCCAGCACTATTTGTTGAATAGGGATTCCTTTCTTCACTGTTTGCTTTTGTTTGGTTTATCAAAGATCAGATGGGAAGTAGGGACTGGTTTCATCTCTTGGTTTTCTATTCTGTTCCATATGAGTATGTCTCTATTTTTTTGCCAATACCAGGCTATATTGATTACTGTGGACTTGTAATATAGCCTGAAATCTGGTAGGGTGATTCCTCTGACTTTGCTTTTAATACTAAGAATTGCCTTAGCTGTACGAGGTTTTTTTCTGGTTGCATGCAAATGAAGTACTATTTTTTTACAGTTCTTCAAAATATGATGTTGGTATTTTACTGGGGATTGAATTGAATCTGTATATTGCTTTAGGTAGAATAGACATTTTAATGATGTTGATTCTTCCCAGCTAAGAGCAGGATGTGTTCTTCCATTTGTTAGTGTCTTCTCTAATTTCTTTTCTTAGGGTTTGATTATTCCCTTTGAAAAGATCTTTCAACTCTTTTGTTAGGTACATTCCTAAGTATTTAATTTTCTTTGAAGCTACTGTGAAGGGAGCTTGACAGAAGCAAATCGTGTCCTTGATTTGCTTCTCAACGTGGTTGTTATTGGTGTATACAAAGGCAATTGATTTGTGGACATTTGATTTTATGCCCTGAGAAATTACTGTATTTCCTGATTACTTTCAGGAATTTTGTGGTTGAATCTCTGGGGATTTCTTTATGAGTTCATATCATCTGCAAAGAGGGAGAGTTTGACCTCCTCTACCCCCATTTATATGTCCTTTATATCCTTCTCTTGCCTGATTGCATTGGCTAGAACTTCCAGAACTATGTTGAATAATAGTGGCAATAGTGGACATCTTTGTCTGGTTCTAATTCTACGTGGAAAAGCTGTCAGTTTTACATCATTCAGTGTGATATTAGCTGTAAGTTTGTCACAGATGATATCAATGAGCTTAAGAAATGTGCCACCTATGCCTATTTTCTTAAGTGTTCTTGTTAGAAAAGAATGCTGAATTTGGTCAAATGCTTTTTCTGCATCTATTGAAAGGATCATATGGTCTTTTTTTTTGCTTCTATTGGTATGGTGTTTTACATTTATGGATTTGAATATGTGAAACCAGACTTACATCCCTTGGATGAATCCTACTTGATTGTGATGTTTAATTGTTTTCAATTGGTAGCTGCAATCTATTAGCTAATATTTTGTTTAGTTTTTTGCATTAATATTTATTACTGAAATTGGTCTGTAGTTCTCCTTTTTTAGTTAGGTCCTTTCCTGGTTTTAGAATCAAGGTGATGTCTGCTTCCTAGAACATGTTGGGGAAGGTTATTTTCTTCTCAATATTTTGAAATCAGTTTTACAGTAAGTACAAGCTCATCTTCGAAGCTGTGATAGAATTCAAGCATGAAGCCATCTTGCCTGGGCTTTTTGTTGTTGTTGTTGAAAGCTTTATTATTGTTTCTGCAGTATCAGAGCTTGATATTGGTCTGTTCAAGAGATCTATTTCTTCCTGGTTAAGTCTAGGAAGATAGTGAGATTCCAGGTTTTATTTGAGAAGTCCACAGTCACCCTGATGGATTCGACCCTGTTGGTTAATTGGCACTTACTCCTGACAACTAGCAGAATCTTCTCTTTTGTCTTGCCTTTGAACAGGTTCATGACAATGTGTCTTGGAGAAGCCCAATTTGAGCTGAGATGACCTGAGGTCCAATATCCCTGTGAAAGGAGTTTGTCAGAATCTTTAGTGATATTTGGAAAATTTTCATTTATCATATCCTCTAGTAGGGCTTCCATTCCTCTGTTGCATTCTTCTTCCCCTTCTGGGATACCGATAACCAGTATGTTTGAACACTTCATTAAGTACCATAATTCTGTCCATGGACATTCTGCTCACGCTCTCGCTCCCTCTCTCTCTTTTCTGTCTCTTTAACTGCCTGAGTTAACTCAAGAGCTTCTTCCTCTGATTCTTTCTTTTGCATGGTCTAATTCATTATTGATACTTTTTACTGCATCTTTAAGTTCCCTGATTGACTGCTTCAATTCCTTAAGCTACTATATCCTTTCTACATTCTTTGTATCATTCATCTCTTATTTGATCCTGTTTTTGGATTTCCTTTTGGTTATTTTTCACTTTCTCAGCAATTTCCTCCTTTTTTTTACCATCCATATTTTAAATTCCTCTTTTGTCACTTCTAACATTTCTTTATGGGTGAAATTCTTGGCAATAGCTAAGTCATGATCCTTTGGGGGTTTGCTCTGTTCTGGTTTTTCATGTTGCCAGGATGTTTCTGCACTTTCTTCCTCATGAATGTTTTCTTTTTGTCTGTTTCTTTACCTTACTTTTTCATTTCACTTCCTCCTGCTATTTAAGTTATTGTGCCTCTGAACTAAGGTGTTGATGTGCCCTTTTATAAATGACTAAAAGGATGAAAAGAGTGAGGAGCAAGAAGGAACAAAAGATTAAAAAAAAAAAAGAGGAAAGAGAAAGGAAAGGAGATGAGTAAAAGGGAAGACTGACACAAAGGATAGAGGAACAGAAAGAAAGAGACGGAGTCATAGTGGTGTACAGTAGGGAATTTTGACCCACACCCTCAAATCTCAACTTTTGTGAGGGCTGGGTTGGGTGGGTCCATTGATGTCTACAGCTCTTTGCTAGCCTGAGCAAACACAGGATCCCACCTCTACCAAATAGAGAGAAAAAACCAAAAATACCATAAATCAAACCAAAACAAATAAACCTTACGGGATAAAATTGGGGGAAAAAAATAACAGGGGCAAAAAACTAGCAAAAATGAAGTCATTATTAAAGAAGGCAACTATCAAAAAATTATATCTACATGAGAAAAATGAAGGAAATAAACTAGGGGGCGATAAGTATATATTATTTATAATATAAATATTATATATTAATAAATATATATTACTTATATATAAATTGCTTATTACACACACACACACACACACACACATATATTTATCTTGCTGAATATTATTTCCTGGGCAACAGGTGATTTTCATGCTCGTCACAATGCTGATACAGCTGCATAAGATGGAGACTGGAAGTCTTTGCTGACATTCTTTGCCTTCAAAACCTGCTGGGTTAGGAGCCTGATTCTCTCTCCAGCCTACTACTAGACATGCGTCGACTTTTCCAAACCGTGTCCCTTGGCTACACAGAGACTTTCCCATTAAAGTGTGTGCTGCTCTGATCTCTCCAGAAGTGGCTGCCTGCTTATCAGACCCATCAGAAGTGGCCTCGCTCTAGGTACCTGAGAGCTGAGCCTGCAACACAGTTCTTCCACAATGGCTACCCCTGGCCTGCAGAAATGAAAACTCTGTTCCACTCTAGTGGATCAGCCCCAGCCTCTGGGCACTATTCAAAGTCACTTCCTCACTTACCCAAGGGCTCCCAAGGTAAATCAACCAAGTGCCAAAGTTATAAAAACAACAACAACAACAAAAAAAAAAAAACAGGTAAGGCCACCTTCCCTGCCTGCAAACTCTCGCCACTGCTGTAGCTACTGCCAACTGCAGCTGCCATGGCCAGCCAGCCTCTGATTGCTGCTTCTCCACAGCTTTTGTCCTCCTCTTGGGGACCTGAAGCCTCCCACTGCCTTCCTGTCCACCCAAAGGGATGTTTCTGGGTAAAGCCCACTAACCAGAAGTACCTGGAGTCTTATCTCCTCAATCTCACCATGCTCAGGTACAATGATGCTGTCTCTAGTTCACCATCTTACTCCAAAAATCTCAATTTTTTATTTATTATGTTCATATCATATGTCTTAAACTAAATATTAGCCAATCTTGTATTATAAGATAATTTGAAATTAAAGAATTCTTTGTTAACTTATATTTATTTTTTATCTACCATTAATTATTTTACCTAATAATGTAGAATTGCAATAAAAGAAGACATAACATAGGTTCACATTATTCAAAAGATCTATGAGTAGAACTGAAATTATATATCTATTGATGCCTTACAGACATTACATTAATCCAGCATTACACTTACTTAGGATATCATTTGCTAGAAATCTAGGAAATTTTCACAGAGAGATCAATAAACTGTTAAAAGAATTACATGAGATTTTCTTTCTATTACCTAAAGATATGGGTTTAGTAAGGGTTAATTTCTTTTTAGCAGGGAAGAGCAGTAGTAGAGACAATTGACATGATCAACAATATAAATGTAGGCAAATCCTGAACTGTTACTTCCTTACTTGAAAATGTCATGTGCTTAGAAATCTGAAGACCATTTCAAGGAAATGCAAAAATTGAATGCTTACATTCTAAGAACTTGTTTTACTTTATTTCCATAATAAATATTTCAACAAATTTTAAACTTTGTGTATGCATATGTCAAATGTGAATTATCCAACTTTAATCTTAATGGTAGGCAACAAATTTGTTTTCCTAGGGCTAAGTTCATTACCTTAAGTTCTCTTATGAAAGAAGCTTTTTCTTATATTTAATTTACAATTCCTATTTTATTGTATGGTATTTTTATCACAAGTAGAAATAAACTTAAATAAAACATATTTTAGAAAGTTATTATAACATCCAGACTGATTTCATTTAAATTTACCACAAAAAGTGAAAATGTATTAGTTTTTTTATGCACATATTCTCATTAACTAGGAATTTAAAAAACTATATTGGGAACTCATTTGACATTTGCCTTGTCTGTGTAAAAAAAATTATTTTAGCAAACCACATATATTCATAACTTTATATCTTTACAACCTTAAAACCTTTAAAAACTAGACCATATTTTGAATCTTAAAACAAATCATAATTATTTTAGCAAAACAGAAATCAAAAGTTATGTTCTCTGACCACAATGGAATTAAACTAGAAAACAGTGACAGGAAAATGTGAAGGAAATAGGTAATAACTTGCAAATTGATCAATATTCTTCCATATAACCCATAGGGTGAATGGGGACATCTCAAAGGATATAACAAGGTATTAGGAGCTAAAAAAGAATAAGGAAAATGCAGCATTTCCAGTTTTGTGGGATGCAACTAAATCAATGCATAGAATGAAATTTATAATATTAAATACTTATACTAGAAAATTCCAAACCAATAATCTAAATGTCTTAGGTTAATTAGGTTTATTAGAAGAAAAGAAATAATAAAGAGAAGAAATCAATAAAATGTAAAGCAGAAATAAATTGGGGGTAAAACAATAAAATCAAAAGCTATTTCTTTGAAAAGATCGATATAATTGATAAATATTTAGCAAGACTAAGAAAAAAAGAGATACAAATTACCAGTTAGCAATGAAATAAGGGCCACCACAGTCATTTTAAAAATATTTAAAGAATAATAAGGGAATACATACAATTCTAGGCACATACATTTTGCAATTTCAATGAATTCTACCTATTTCTTGTGATGCACAATCAACTAAAAAGAAAACATCAGCCTAAAATGTTTTACTGACAAAAATCAACCAACCATTTAAACAAGATATAACAACATTTCAACACAACATCATTATTCATTAGGAAATGCAAATTAAAATCATAATGAGATATATTACTTATCTAGAATCATGGAATGGATAAAATAACAAATTGTGGCCATGCCATATTCAGGGGAAGATACTGGTATTTTTGATGCTGATTTTTGATGCTGTGATGGTGAAACGCAAAATGGAACAGTCAGTCTGGAAAACAGTTTCTGGACCCAGAAATACTACTCCTAGGTATTTACAGAAATAAAAACTCATGTTTAACCAAAATACTGTCCATAAATGTCTATAGCAGTTCTATTCACAAAACTGGAAACAAGTCAGCCTCTCTCAAAATGTGATAAACAAAATGTGGTACATCTTGGGAATACAACTCCATAGTTAAAAGTAATAACAACAAACCAAATGAACTATGGATACATGCAACAGCTTGAATGAATCTCAATGGCATTATGTTAATTGATGAAGTCAGTGTCCTATGCTTACAGAGTGTGTGATTTGATTTGGTTTACATGACCTTTTAAAATATATAAAACTACATTGGTGGAGAACATATCAGTGGGTAAAGGGGGAAGAGAAGATTGTCACCATAAATGGGTGATATCAGTACTTTGAGGGAGTTACAGAGATATTCATTATCCTGACTCTGGAGTATACCAAAAATATTCAGTTTTAATGTATAATAAATGAAAGCATAAATTAAAATACAATCAGTGCCTAAAATGTGCTATATATTGAAAACACATTTTCGAAAAAAACGTATTTGTCTTAAAGGCATTCCATTTGTCAGGATATCAGGTACAAATAAAAGAGGTTAAATTTTTGTTGTTTCACAAAAACATACATGTTGTTTCATAGCAGACATATGCTACATGAGATAAGGATCATTATAGAAATTATCACAGATAAATCTCAAATTGACCTTGAAAAATTAATACCAATATTTGGTCAATCCTGGAGAAACAGGATCCTGGAGTGTTGCCTTCTTTCCTTGTATCCTACCTTACAGGCTTGAGGTGATTTATTGATGCATTATTTGGCAATTTGATTCTACATATTTTGAACCCAGAGACAGTTCCTTCCCAAGGCCAGGGAGCATACTAATATGATCTTTTATTCAAGAGTTCCGTGCTAAATAAGAATAAGGGCCATTCAAAGAGCTGGTAAGACATATACGAATTGCAAAATATGAACTTTGTTCCTGGGTTTAGGTTAATTATTTTGTAATATACTGATTACTCACTGTCTTTTTTTTTTTTTTTTTGAATTTATTTATGTTTTATTGTGGAGAAGGGGCAGGGAAAGAAGGCGGGGGAAGAGGTGAGTGACAGGGTCAGGCCAGTGGCATGGTACCACATTGGCTGTATCTAGGTAGAGGTAGTTTCAGGCCGGGCCTTGCTGAGTCGTTGCTACGCGGAAGTAGCTCGATGGATCTGCTTCTAGTCAGGCTTGGGAAGTTGCACTAGGCCTCAGGCACATGGCAGGGCCCAACAATTCCCTCTTTTGTTTTTTGTACGGCGGTAAAACATAGCCCCTGTCTTAGGTTGCCTGCTCTTGCAGTTTCAGTCTTACCCGTCATGGGGATACAACAAAGGCTTATCAATACGTACTCTTTAGTTTTAATTTTCCTTCCACTGAGATTTGAAGACAGTTGGCAGACATGGCCTCCAGCATTTGAGAGAGCTCCAGGGCCTGTTCTGAGCTTAGTGAGAATTTAAGATCCCGATTAGTGAGTTTTATCATGGATACTGTTACGTTCTTATACTTTTGCCCTATGCTTCCAAGTAATTATTTCTTTGACATATTCCTTGAGATCTAATTCTACCCTGTTTTTTCCCCCCGATTTCCCTGGTGTTCTGTCTGCATTTGCCAACTTCGCTCTATTATTTTTATTTATTTTTGTAGATTTTCCAGCAGATTTTCTGGGCAGGCATAGTTCATCTATTCATCTGAATCTCCTAGGTCTGCTGTATTCCAGTCACTGTGACTGCATGATGTGACCAAGATGCTTGCTTGACTGGAAGCTGACAGTTGCTAAGCTAGCAGATTCTACTGTGCATCCTGTTCAGAACTTGAAGGCCTTTATTTCAACACTGGGAAATGTTCTCAGAAAACTTATAGCTCCTCAGAAGTTTTTAATTTTTTTATCCTGACAAAGTTCTGTTTATTTAAAAAATACCATGTTTGCATTTTAAGATGAAGAGTCTGTGTTCTTACTGTAGTAGCAGAGACTATATAGGAGAAATATTTCTTCTCCGCTTAATTTTTTTCCTTAATGCTTATCACTAATATACTGTGTATGTCACTTTTGAATCTCGTTTGTTGTTTGTTTTCCCCACTGTTGTATAAGCTCTGTTTGGATAGGGAATTTTATCTGCTTTGTTTCTCTATCTTTAGTTCTGGTAACAGTACCTAACACATAGTATTTGCTCAATAAGGATTTATAGACTAAAATATTCTAACTTCATTAAATAATTGTGTCCTTAAATTTAAAAATCTTCTAAAGAGTTAATGATCATGGTTCTGATTGCCTTGGGATTCCTTATCTATAAAAAATTGTGACATGTTCCAGACTTCTAAAAATGCTCACTCTATTTTTTTAAATGTTTGAATATTTACTACGTTTCAGAGTTATAATTAGAGATTAGCTTCTTAGTTACTTGTGAGGATTACTTTTTGTTTTTATTTAAAAGTTTAATATGATAATCATTCAGCATCTTAAATTAAAGTACTATTGAATATTCATTGGCAGTTTATGCACAGTTATGCCAGTTACAAGACCTTACTATAGTGTTTTATTTCTTTTTTGTTTTCTTTTAAATTTTTAACAAAATTTTATGGACACATAAAAGTTATATGTATTTATAGGGCATATGAGCTATTTTGATAGAATATTTAATGTAGTGATCAAATCTGTGTAACTGGGTAATCCATCAACTCAAACATTTATCGTTTCTTTGTGTTAGGAATATTCTAAATCTTTCTTCTAGTTATTTTTAAATGTACAGTTGTTGTTAACTATAGTCACCCTATTGTTCTAACAAATACTATTGTGTTTTATACCTCTTTAAATTATGTAAACCCTTAAAACTCATTAAATACCGTATTTATTTGCTTCTGAGATACACAGTCTTAACACATTTTATAATTACTGAATTTAGGATATGTCTTAACATAATAACATCATATGTGTATGACAATTACAATATTTTTCCCCTCAGTGTTATACAAATATATTGGTATAGCAATATATTATGAATAATGGCATTTTGTATTTGATGAATTACTTGAGTTTAAAAGTTTCTAAGTTTCTGATAGTTTCTGAGGATCATTACCATTTGATTAGTAGGATGATTGTTCCCATTTGAACCACAAAGCTACTAAAAAAAAACCTTACCAAAAAAACCCCTTGATCGTCTTTTTTTCATATACTTCATATACTTGAATTAGTATAATAAAACAGTGTTTGGGAGAGGATTTGCTCTTAGTAAATATTAAATGAGAGGCAGTGATTTATCATCCAATGGTGATTGCAAGGTACTACTTCTGGAAACCTATCCATTTGCAATGTGATGAATGAAGTCAACCCAGCTGCAGAGATTCATACTTTTAGAACTTGTTAAGCGGACAGTGGAATATGACAAATAAAATTAACTATTTTTCTTCTAGTAATGAATGTGTCTTAAAAGAGTTCAGTTTGAGTTAGGTTAAAAAAAAAAATATATATATATATATATATGAGTATCTGTAGCTTAGCAAAGAGCTATTGGTATTCAAACTCAACATATATGTTAATTGAATTAATCCCCCATTAAAAAAGAAATCTTACTATGATAGGTTAATATTTTACTTGTTACTTTTTCTATTTTTAGTAGAGATGGAGTCTTACTGAAAAATGGTTCAGCCCCTGCCTCTTTCACCTGTGTCAATTAACTGTGGTGCCTAGATTCATATGACATGCTGCGTTAAAATTTGTTTCAGAGTAGAGCTCATGCTTTATACTTTTGTATGTCTCCAAATATCCTAGCACAGGCAGGGAACCATTAAACAGTTTTAAGCAATTTCAGCCTACGCTATTGTAATTGAATTCAGGGATGTCTTAATTGCAGGCGACACCTCCCCATTTCCCTTCCTGACCTTACTGAGTCTAGCACCACAAAGATCAGATCTGATAACCATTTCTTCTCATATTGCTTATTAGTAGGCTTACTGCTTTTAACATTTAATATTACTAGAATATTTCAGACTGTTTAATAACAAAATTCAGGTTTTTAGAGCATCTAATACTTTATAAGTAAAGTTCAAGTAAATTTGATTAGCAATTAAAGGTCTTCAAATATATGTATTTGCTACCATGAAATTGGTAGTTAAGACACAGTTTATTTCTCATAGAGTCCTCTAATTTTAAAACAGTATAGTTTTTCCCCTTAAAATATTTTATATCTTAGACAAAGGTACTATAAATAAAAGTTATAGAAGTATAATATTATTGTATTTATTTATTTATTTAATTTTTAGAGACAGAGTCTCTAAACATTATCACCCTCAGTAGAGTGCTGTGGCATCACAGTTCATAGCAACCTCCAACTCCTGGGCTTAGGTGATTCTCTTGCCTCAGCCTCCCGAATAGTGGGACTACAGGAGCCTGCCACAATGCCCGGTTATTTTTTGTTGCAGTTTGGCCAGGGCCGCGTTCGAACCTGCCACTCTTGGTATATGGGGCTGGTGCCCTATCCACTGAGCACAGGTGCCGCCCAATATTATTGTATTTAAAAATAGTGGATGAATTTTCTAAATGATCTGAAGACCATGTAATTTTTATTGACATTACATTGTTGTGTATTTGTATTGATGATTGTTTCCTATAATTTTTTTCTCAGAATCAGTGAAGGAATTAGAATTAATTATTCAAACAGTATTACTACAAAATGTAGTATGTACAAAGTTCTTAGTCAACTCTTTAATATTCTGTTTATGTTTACTGCAGTAAATAACATAAAGGAAAACCACCACTTAAGTCATGGATAGCATGAAGACTTCTTTACAAGTATTTTGGGAATAATTAGGTTCACTTAGAATACATAATTTGTGTTCAGTTTCTTCTCTTGCTAGTTTTAACTTCAGCTAAGTTGTTTATTTACCCTTAAATTTTTTTTATTATGACCTTTAAAGTAATGTATGCTCCTAAAACATTTGATAAATGTAGACAATATAAAGGAAAAAATGAAAATATTCATTAATTTCTTTATCTGACATAATCACAGAGAACATTTTGGTCCTTTGTTTCTATTACTTTTCCTAGGTGTATACATACATACATATTCCTAGTAAATATCTTACTGCTTGTATATTTTTGTAATTCGATATTGTAATATTCCGATATTGTATGTTGAGCTTGTCTCAAGTTACAAAATTTACTTTAAGATGTACTTTTAGTATTGGCATAATATTTCATCATTAGTCACATAGATTTCTTTCTTTTTCATTTTCTTTTTGAGTCTCAAGCTGTTGCCTAGGTAGAGTGCCATGGCATCATAGATCACAGCACCCTCTCCAACTTGGGGTCAAGCGATCCTTTTGCCTCAGTTTTTCTATTTTTAGTAGTGATGGGGATCTCGCGTTTGCCCAGGCTAGTCTCAAACTCATGAGCTGAAGCTGTCCACCCACCTTGGCCTCCCAGAGTGTGAGGATTATAGTCACATAGATTTCTTTTATTTTTTTAGTATTATAAATACATGTGATATCATTGAGCATAAAGACATAGTAGAAAAAGCATAAATTTGGGAGTCAGATTTCAATTCTGTGTGATTTATAACTTTATAGCTTCTCGACTTATAGAATAAAAATAAAGCTACCTTGAAGTATTTAAATATTAGAAGCATAGAACACCATTTTCAGAGAACCCAGTCAGTTCATAGAAAGTGCTGAATCAGTATCAGCATCATAATAGTAATTGGTAATCATGACTTTCTGATTATGCAGAATTCATTTACTGAGTTCAGAATTTAATCTTCGAATCTTCGAATTTCCTTTCATTTGCTTTTGATAATTTTCTATACTAAATTACTGATAAAAATACTCAAGATATTGATATTCTAAAGATTCCAATCATACATCCAAATTGCTTTCCGGAATGGTTGTGTTTATTCATACTTTCAACAGCAATGTACTTTCCTCTCTTTATTGCTGGCATTGAATATTACTAAAACTTGTACTGATTTGTTAACTAGAAACTCTCATTGTTGTTTCATTCATCATCAGTGAAGTTAAGATTATTTTCATAATCACAATTTGCTTCTGTGTATTGTAGGATTTTGTCCCCATTATTTGGTGTTTTTCTTACCAATTAATTTGTATTTGCTCTTTATAGAGAGGCTATTAACACTTTCTTATATTTCTAAAAAGATATTACTTATAGCATAGTATTCATCTTTAATTTTATTTGTAAGTTTTTTAACATTTAATTTTTGTAGGAGAGTCATTTCAAACCTTAATTTTCCATCTGGAATCATATTTCATCTGCTGATTCTTTCCAGCCTCTCTTAGGCTTTCAAGGCTCCCCATTTCTTGGTCTCTTCATGGGTCCTCATCTCTTTCCCAACTTTGTCCCCGAATCACTGGGATAAGACTTACTATTGTCTGCCTGTTATAGACTTTGTGTTCCTATCATAATATCCTTGCTGTGTTTCTGACTTTTTCTTTTGCATATTTATGAAGCCTGAGCAAGCCTCTGATATCGGATTATATCACAGTTTAGCACTGGACTATTTATATATATATATATACACATATATTTAATTTTTACACACACATATTTAATTTATACTAATTAGATGTGTCTCCTTAACTTCATTAAAACTTGCTTCAGAGTAGAGCTCATGGCTTATACTTTTTTATGTCCCTAAATCTCCTAGCACAGGCAGGAAACCATAATGAGCACTGTTAACTTACATAACTGGGAGTAATTGCCTGATTCCTCCCACCCTCCCAAACATATACGGAGATGCACATTTATTTTTATCTAGTGACAGTTAAGATAATAAACTATAAAGTGTTTGGTGCAAATATTTTGGAGTTCATTGGATTCTGTTTTCTTATTTGTCCTTTGATTGAAACACATCCCGTGTGGCACCAGTGTAGAATCAGGAGACCACTTCATTGACTCTGAAGGGCCAGCCAGATTGTTGTCTGAGTTTCCATAAATGACATGAGATTTCTGCAGGCTTCAAGGTCTCCTCAGGCTATGGGCTTTGGCTTTCTCTCAGGTGAGTGGGAAGGCCTTGTGTCCTCAGCCAGCATTGCAGGGAGGCTCCACATTATTGCTTGGGTATGAGAAAGAACCGGAGCATTAACTCTGCCCCATGAACTCGAGGTTCCCAGAGTTTCAGGTTCTTTATTGGAGACTTGGATAATTTAGTGACCAAATCTGAACTTAAAATATTTTTTCTTTAATGCTATAAGATTATAATACTTATTTTGGGCTTTCGTTAATGATTTCACATAAATATTTAGAGACGATGTTATTAAAAGAAAACGGTTTGCTTTTCTTTGTAAACTTTTATCAGAGTGTCTATTTCTATTTCTGGTAATTTTTGTGACATTTCTCACATACAACCAAAATGAGGTACAGTAATTGGTGCTTTGGTTTTCTGTTAACTCTGTCTGTACAGCAAATCATTGCAGTCAACAGTGGCTTAAAATCACAACTAGTTTATGATCTCTGATGGTTTCTGTGGGTCAAGAATTTGTTTAGGATTTGTCTGTTTGCTTCTGACTCAGGGTGTGTCATGCATTTGCAGTCAGACAATGACTAGAGTTGACACAGCAAGTGCCTGACGCAGCTGGGGGTTAGTTCAGCATCTTTCTTTTCGTATAACTGCAATGCCTGACTGTGTGGCCTCTCCACATGGGCTAATTTGGGCTTCCTCAGAGTATGGCAGCCACATGATAGTCAGACTGCTAATAAGGCAGCTGAGTGTTTCAAGAGGGAATATGACATCATAGCGAAGGTAAGAGCTGCACTACTTATTATTAACCAGTCTGTGAGATCAGACAGGTTCACTTATACTGACTTAAAACCCTAAAGGAGGGAATCAGACTCTACTGCTTGATGAGAGGAGTGTCAGAGGTACATTGTAAGAAGAACATGTGGGATGGGAGGTATTATTTTGGTCATCTTAGAAAAATATTATCTGTCATAGTCCATCCTCTCATTGCAACTACTTACAGCTCTCCCACATGCAAGATTCACTCATTCCTGCCCTTCGAACCACCCAAGTTTTAATTCATGGCATTAACTTGATGTCCAACTTATCTTGTTTTCTAATTCAAGTCCTGGTACTCATAATGCTCCTAGAATATTGAAAACATTTAAGCCAGAGGTTCTTCTGAAAGAAAACCTTTGAATTGAAGAGATGTTATCTCCCCTTTACACACAAAACATTCAACGGTGGGACAACCAGGGGGAAATTCTATAGTTCTTCCTGTTCCAAAAGGGGAAAACGAGAGGCTGTTCTGTTTCAAAGCAGCTCTGAAGCCTAGATGATCGTGTGGCATTTGCCATTTGTTTAATGTGTGATCGGTCCATTTTCTGGGAATCGCTCTCTTGGTACTTGGTACGTACATTGTGTTCTGGTTTTCATTTTCTTTTTTTGGAAAAAGAATTACCATTTTTTCCCCAAAAGACATGGCATGTATTTATAGCTGCCCATTTTTTCAGCCTTTTTCCTCTGCATGAAAGTGTGGGGGTCCAAAGGCTACTTTTTATTTTATATTATCTTTGTTTCCTTTCAGTTCAAGCTAGTACAATTCTCTTAAAATCTTTGAGGGTTTCTTATATATCAATTTATAATCAACTCCATTAGCAAAAGCCGTGGTCCCAGCTTTTTGAGATAATCACTCCTTTACCAGGAATGCCACATATGGCTGTAGTGGGCTGATGCCCTCCGGGTTTTTGGTAGTCCTGTTGAGTGGAGAAGTTCAGCTACATCATGTCCATAAAATCTTTAGAGCAGCGGTTCTCAACCTGTGAGTTGCAACCTACAAGAACTGTATTAAAGGGTCGTGGCATTAGGAAGGTTGAGAACCACTGCGCTAGAAGGTCTTTTGTCTGTCTTAAAGGATCTAACACCACTTAAATATTGGTGTTCACAAAGGGTTTTTTTTTTTTTTTTTTTTTTCCTCAGGATTTAGCTTATTTATTTATCCTTTTTCTGTACAGATGAGTAAGTAAAGACCTGCCCCACTGCCCCCAGCTTCAGGTGTACTAGTTAGAAAGCTGGAACTCAGGGCCAGTTTGCCATCTGAGAGCTTTACAGAAAATAGTTGATTCTTTTCCCTATTAGTCGTTTATGCTCAATGAAAACAGCTTTTGGACTGAGTGATTTGGGGGACAGACCCAGGAAAGAAGGCAGCACTCCTATTGATACTTTGTTTAGTTATCATCTCCTGAAAGAGTGTTAACAAAAGTTAGTCCCGTTTTTGTTGCTATTATTATTATTATTTATTTTTTTTATTTTTATTTTTATTTTTTTTTTTTATTTTTTATTTTTTTATTATAGATAAAAATATGCACCATAGATGTGGCCCAACCCATCACCCTCCCTCCACCCAAACCTCCCCCCTCCCTTCCCCTTCCTTGGTCCTTTCCTCATAGTCTTGTGGTATAGTT